>BSBK01001327.1:882500-1150000 GCA_027943335.1 Chamaecyparis obtusa | reverse complement strand
ACCCCACCTTGATGTTAGCTAGATTAATTTCTAAAGAACCATTTGAACAGTTTAAACTAACCTTCAACACTATCTTTAGCCAAACCCAAAACATTATAAATGTCTCCTTTACTAGTGTTAAAGTTAAAATCCTTTGACATCTCAAATAGGGGAGGTAGTTTATTTTTCTTATATGATTCTTCATATTGTGAGTCATCCATATTTAGGTTAAGCATAGACTTACCTTGACCCTCTTTGACAAAAAGAAGGAGATTCCTTATTCCTTACTCAAGCATAGTGCTCCTTCTCAATAAAAAGACCATTCCCTTTATCCTCCACTTGCTTCCTACTAGAGAACTTCCCCTTCTTTTTAAGAAGATTATATTACTTGATAGAGTCTCCTTTCCTTTCCTCTTCTTGGAAACAATCTTCTTTATTTTCTCCACTAGAGATTTCACATTGTTATCTTCCTCCTCATAAGACACAAATGAACCCCTAGACCATAAAATTTAGCTTTGGCATTCTTCTTGGGGGAAGCTTTATTATCCTCATCCATAGAATCATATTCTCCCTATTCCTCAGTGACTCACTCTTCTTCCTTTGTAGATTTATATTATGTGTTAGTGCTCATAGTTGAATAATGGGCATGACATAGATGGTAACAATATTTGGAGCTCAGTTTAGAATCCACCATGATGGAAATGGATTTTCCATACTCTTTGATTAGGAGAATCAAAACCTCATGAATAATTAGTTTTTTGAAGTTTTTCTTGTGTTTCCTTATTACTACCTCGAGGGAAAAAATAAAATAAAAAGGGAAAGAAATAGAAAGCTTTTGCATAAAATGATTCAACATAATGAAGTGGTAATTGAATAAACCAGTTTACCTTCCATCAAAAGTGAAGTATCGAGTATGATAACCTTTACAATCTCATCCCAAATGGGTTTGATAGACCCCCTATCATACACTCTTGAGAAAATATTATAATTTATCTCTTTCATTCTTTTTGAAAATTTCTTCATAGTAGCATTAGAGGCCTTGCTATCTCTAAATATCTTCTTACCTTTAGAAAATAACCCTGTAATCTGACCAATTAGGTCATTTGAGATTTCAATATCCACCCATAGATTGAAACAATACTATTCTTCCAACCTTTAACAAATGTTTTAGATTCCTACAAATCATGTCCATGAATATTATCCATATATAAGGTAATCTAAACCCTTCCACACCTTTCCATTTCAATTCACCTCTTCACTAGAAACTAGCTCAATTTGGCGTCTATTTCCACCCATGATGGAGAACACAATAGTAGAGATACAAAAATAGGGCTAAGAAAAATGAACACCATTGATGGTAGAAAGTGAAAGGGCCCCCAAAAATTTCCCATAATCTATGCAAAGCTCTATCTAATAAGTTAGCCAATAATCACGATAATAAATGAAATATCCATTCTAAAAAAATAAGCATTCATGACACAATATGCCATTATCTTCAAGGGAGATGGGGTCATGACATTCCCACTTATGAATTAATGGATTTGATATACCTAGGTTAGTAAATAAATTGACAAAGTGGTTCCCCTCCTGATAGATATGGGAAACATGATAATTCTCATAACTTAAGCATAGAAATAGAGTCCCTAAACAAAAACCTCAATAATCCAATTTGGATTTAGTTTATTTGGGTGAAAATTAATAATGTTTGTTGAGTCACCTTAGACCTATACCTTCTCGAAACCTTGAGATTATGCCAATTCGAACCTATTTTAGGTTGCATTTTCTTAAGAAAAGTGGTTTTTTTGTGCCCAAAGGGAATACAAAGTTATTTGGGTTTGTTAATCAATTTATTACTTCCACTTTTATTTATTAACAACTTTCTTTGAAGAGTGGTATTTGTCTAGTTTTTTGTATATAATGAATGTAAGTTAATTTTCCTATAGTGAAAGTGGTTCAAACCAAATTTGACTCTAGAAAAATGTTGCATTCAAAATAAATATATGGTTGAATGTTTTAGAGGAGATCCAACAATATTTTATTAATTTGAAACACCATCTTATTTTACTTTGTCTCCCTATAACCATTTTCCACCTCCTGTATTTTTCAATAATATTTTAAACCTAGATAGAAATTAACTTTCTTTGAAGATTGCTTGTATGCTTGAGTTGTGCATGTGGGAATTCAACATTATAACCCTAGAGTTGGCATATTTTGATCCATACTTGTATGGTAAAAAAAAATTTAGACAACCATATACTATGTCTAATCATATCAGCATGATGTTAATGCTAGCCAGTGAGTAATGATGCAATAATATACTATTCTCTACATAATAGTAATGTAATACTTAAGAATGAGAATAATATCTCAAAATTCTTAAAAAGTTAATTATTCTTTACTTTATACTCAAATCAATGAGCTACATACATTTTATTATATATAGATTAAATGTAAATTTTAATTTGCTTGAAGTTGCATGGTCATGTTAGCAAGGTCTTTGACTCACTTACTATTTAAAATGGGCCTAAACTAATGGATGAATGATTATATTTAGTGTATTAGTTAAATAATTAATCTATGTTTTTATATTCTCCCAAATAAAAATGTTCTCCAACTAAGATAATATAACAATAATGATTCTTAATATAATGCAATGTGAGAAAAAAATATGATTTCTTTGGTTTCTCTATGTATCTTGAATGAGGTGTTATATAAGTTATTTTTATTCTATTTAGTGAATTATTCTATTAGCAAGGAATTCAAATAATGAATATAAAATGTTTTTACTATCAATACCATTGGAGGAGTTTAATTTTAAATAAATCATAGTACATAAATGAACCTAAGATCTATGATCTAATCTAAACTAATGTAATACCAAAAAAATCCCATCTAACTATTACTAAATAGATAATATGGTGATGTGATGACAAAGATCTAGGAAATATGGAAGAAATATTAATCTATCCATTTCAAATTAATAATTTGAAAGAAAATAACATAAACTTCACACTTAGGAGATTTGACACTCAATATACTCACAAGATGCTTGCAATATGTATTTCCTCTAATATTATACCTCTAAAATATTCTATCCTCTCTAGACTATGCTAATATACTTGATGAAAGAAGAATGAGAAGGGGGAACCAAACTAAGATAGAAATAATAGAGTTTGTTGTTACCATAATTGAAATTTGAAGGTGCAAAAATTCTATGAAAATATCTAAAGGCTATATGGAGTGTATAGGTTGTAAGGAAACCTTATAATTTCTCTTATCGGCTAAAATTCTAATATGCTTGAACAACTATAAAAAGAGATGCAAAAGAATCATAATTATTGTAGGAAGATACTAATGAACAATCAAATATAAGAATTATGATTGGGATATTAAGTAGATTCACAATTAGGTAAATAATTCAAGAGTTTATAGAATTATGCATAACTAGAATTGAATTAATCTTGAGTTCAATGAAAAAATTGATGGAGAGCTAGATTAAAAAAACAAGTTTCATGTGTCAATAAAAAACACCAAGGTAATCATTTTTACAAGTTTAGGTCACTCCTATTATTCGAGTAGAGTGCCCCTGTTCCAAAGGAAAGTTTTATAGGTGAATCTGAGAATGATCAGATATACCCAATAATAAATGAGTTACCCCAACACTTGAAAGGTAAATTTATGCTTTTAGACAAGCAAAAGTTTGTGCAAGAACAATAGAAGGCTAGTGAGGACAATATAAGGGAAAGGGAGGTTCTTGACATTGAGTAGACACTCCCATCAAGGTTAGAAAGTTTGATATATATTTTTATTCATGCCACATAGGTCATGAGTTGAATTATTGAGTCATAATTAGATTCCCATCAATGCTTATGAAATTTGGGCACTTGCAATACCTCTTTAGAGAATGTTGAAAAATCAAGTGGATGCATTCCCTACTTGATCACAAGAATCCACTTTTCATCCATCACTTATGAAACACTATATTTATAGCATGATTGAGTGAAGGAAAACATATTCCTCATGCAATTGGAATGAGTTGTTATTTATTGTCATTCTTATTTAGTAAAGTTTATACATTTCAACATCTAATAGATATAAATCTATCACCATTAGTGTTGTTCCAAAATATTGCTACTACTTGCAAAAAAAATTATTTGATTCAAAAAATTAGGTTCAAATTGCTCCAACCATAATCATTATGTTGTGAATAAATATATGATATAGAAGAGATGTACTTGTAATATGGTATTTTAGAATTTTGTCTCCTTTTAATGGTGTTTCTCTATAATCCCCCCATTTATCTCTTTTCTTTACTATTTTTATCTTAGATAGGAATTGACCTTCTCTGAAGGTTACTTGAATATTTGTGACATGTATTGGCATATAAAATTGTCATCCAAAAATTAATATGTTTGACCCATAGTTGGGTGTTAAATTGTGAAGAATCTATAATTTTTTGCACATGCTTGTGTGATCTCATTCTCAAAGATCTCAGGAAAAAAAAATTCTTTAGGACTTCATTTATTAAGAAACCCATTGGACAACTTTATATATCTCAATATTTTAGATAATTTGAGAAATTTACTTTCTAAAAATTCTAAATTACCATTCATATTGCACTCATATTGTTATTTTTAGTGAAGAAATCATAGATATTTTTTCTATTGAAGAAATTTTATTGATTTAGTGAATCTATGTCATATATCCAACAATATTTGAATGACCCCTACCTTTATTTTTAATAGTTTCTATAAATGTTTTGTACTAATGATTGGTGTTCATCTATTTGTTTCTTGAAAGTAGGCTCATTTACAACAACATGAATAATGTTAGTGCTCCTATATATACTATCATGCTTGATAAATGAAGAATCTAGCCATATCTTACCCATGGCATTTCACAAGTAGTGTTGTAAATGACAGTTAAAGTAGAAATAAATTAGAAATATTAGTTCAAAGTGGTTATGCATGTGGAGATATAAAGACTACAATTTTATTTGGACAAGATATAAGGGAGAAATAATGCAATGCATACTACCTAAAATATAACAAAGAAAAATTAGAGACATGTCCATTCTCAATTTATGTTATGGATTTCCACTTGCAAGAGGTGCACTCTTAGTCATATAAACCTCCTATAAAATAATATGGATTACATACTCTAGATGTTATAATGACCAAACATGTACGAAGAGGAACTTGGTCATAAGGAAGAGATCTATCACAAATCTTTGGATACATCATTTAGTGATGTTAAATATTCTCCCCCCTTATCTAATGCAACAAGAAGAAAGGATAATATATTGCCTCTTATGGAAGAATTTTTGTGCACCAAAATATTTGTAGATGCATATTTACAAGTGTTATTGTCAAAGAGAAGGAATAATGTGGCATTATATAAAGAACAATGCGATGTTTTAGAAATATGTTTGTATCCACTAGTGGTGCCAATAATTCATGGCTTCAACCTCCCTTTTGGTATAATTTCATTATTTTGGGGGAATTCTATGCACTTCAAGCCAAATTTTGACCTGGTTCCCCATTTTGTTTGAATGTGACTTGAAATTAATGGAAGACACATCTTTTTATCCAATTCCATCTACCAAAGTTTTGGATGCAAACCCACTATAAAATGGTGTTGTCAAGTGCATATTATTCAAGAAATAAGTTAAACTCAAGTACTTTCCATATGCTAAGTGTAGATTAGTAAATAGGATAAGTGCTTTTTGTTTTACTTTACACACTTTATTTTTTATTTTTAAAAATCATAGACTTCCATTTTATCATTTATTGTTTTGAAGAGGGAGTTAATTCTCTATTCCTATCAATGATTTTATTTTCAATAGCACTAGTAGGTAGCTTTTCTATTTCTCAAATAATATTCCTACACATAATGTACTAATATTGTGTTTTTGTGTGGTTTATTCCTTGTACGTCTTGCATACACTAGTTTCTTAGAAGAAAATCTTTTGGTTGGTTGATAGATCCTCTTTTTATTGGTTATAAAATTCTCATGGCTTGATTTTATTGGTGAATTTAACATGTTTGGACAATGAAAATCACTTAATCTCAATGTGAATATGTGATTTTTCAAGGATGCATTACTTTGTCAATGACAAAAAAAAATCATGTAGAATTTAGTCTCTCTTTGGAAAAAATATTTAAGTTCTTCACTAACTTGGCAATGCCAACTTCCATTGTCCATTCCTTTGAGTAATTAGATGACATGGATTTCTTCTTCTTATTAATTAGTGATACTATAGAGCCAACCAATTTTTTGGTCATCCTTTCTCCCATAGAGGATCTATTCTTTTGAAAAATATCAAGGCTTATTTCCCATGTCAATAATAATTCTTCTTGTTAAGACTAACTATATAAAGACTTATATGTCTGATGCAGAGGCTCAAGGGAAACAAGGCTTTGCTTAGCCCACAACCCACAACCCACAACTAGCCCAATCCAACTTTTATAAGACAACCACTTGGTTCCTAGACTCACCTTAACACCCTAACATCACATGTCCATACACATTTATGGATTGATCAAGAGATAGAACTTCCCACATCAATTACACATCAATACCAACACTACAAATTGGTTCAAATACCTTACAAAGGCATGGAATGACTCTACAACAAGGGGAATGGATCAAAAATGTTTAGAATACCCATTTTATCCATTTAAAAATTAACAATTGCTTCCTGGACCCACTTGGATGACCCAAAGACAATTAGGTAATGACAAGGGCTTAAAGGCCTAATTCTCTTCTAGTCCTACCAGTGAGGTTTTTCCTCCTTAAGTCTCTAAATTACCAAAAGACCACCCAAAAAAGTTGGAGATTCTAAAACCCTTTTGGAAGCCTTACAAAATTATACAATTGTGGGTCCTGACTCGACCTAATGATGGGTTAACTGTTGCTAGTGCAAATAGGCCTAATATGGCTAATTAGGACAATTTATAAAGAAAGTGCTAAAAAAAAAATTGTTCCCAAACTACTGATGGTTGTAGCATATCAATTAAACCATAAAAAATTCAATTCCATCATCAGAATAAATTGATCCACCCCTTGAAGCCTTCTGCACACGCATTTGCACTTTAACACAAGATGACCACATGAAGATACCCGACTAGGGCTTGAATATTGTCACACGTCCTGCAACTTTCTTGCACAAGGTTTTTTAAATATTATAGTACATTACCCCTACTTTCTTTTCACTAGTGGCCATGAAATTCCTATGGTGGAAAGTTAAGATAAGGGCATTTTTCTGATCAAACCTTGAGATTGAGGGTTTTAGACCCAATATCACTGGTCAGCTTCTAAAACCCTTAAAAATTTTCCAATTCAATTCAAACCAAATACAATGGAAGGATAGCTCATGTATCTATGCATCCATATCAGTGTTGGCCTCCCACCAATCCGTACAACTATACACAAAGCAATGAAACAACAAAAATTACAGAAAAAACTTGAGGATTTTATTGCTTCAAACTTCAAAACATCAACAACCCGTGTGGATTCCATGGAAGATACTATGGAAACCCTAAAAGCTAAGTTGGAAAAGCTGGAAATGAAATTTTTGATGAAGGTAAAAAATAATAATTTGAATGAGGAAATGACTGCATATATCAAAGCCATGGTGGATGAGAAGTTGAAAGACCTGAATGATAAAATTAGTTACAATGGGCACATTATTAATGAAGTTCTTAAGCACAACAATGAGGGCCTTAGTGTTTAAGTGATGAACCTTAAGGCTCTATACAACCATCTGGATAATAGCATGCTGGAGAATACCACTATCACGGTGGATATGGTGCTGGTAACTCAGGGCCGGGAACTAGAACAAGAAGTGGCCTTAAAAGGAAGCTGCCGGATACCCGTAAGGAGCTAAAAGGTCTCAAAGACTCCATTTAGAAGATGGAGGATCTACAAAAATAGGCGGAGAAGGGCATGAAAAAGAAAAAGTAGTTTATGTTGGTTGGTCGCTAGTTGGTTGTTGGTTTATGTGCCAGTTTTTTGTTTTTTAGCTTCTTGTTTTGTTTTTTCCTATAGAACTTTGGGTTGGTTGGGGTCCCACTCCTTGTTGTTAAGCAGGCTTTCAAATTATGTATGGACTGAACTGAATATATTTTCCTCTATTTTGTAAATGGTTTCGGGTTCCATTCAAAACCTGCTTTAACCTTTATCAAAAACAACCCATGCGGATTCGATCCATAGGGCCTTAAATAAGCCTAAAATAACTCCCCCAACTGAAATTCAAACATACATGACCGTTGGGAGGAGTTAAGAAAAATCTAAAAAGTTGTCAAGTAACATTTTGGCAATTTTGACATTTTTGTAACTTTTGTGCATTTTACCTCAAATAACTTTAAAACCTTGATCAATTGGTTCATTTTGATAAAAAAAATCCTAAGGACCTAAATCCACCCTTCCTACACAAATGTGGACCCTTTGACTAGATTTGATCATGTTGTCTTATCCATGCCAAACATGTCAATGGTCTCACAATTGGGTCTTATTACAATGAAAATTGGTCCATAGGACCTTGTGACACCTAGCACACCCCTAAAGCATCTATTTACACCATTTATACTCATGTTGTACCATGAGTCTTCTGTTTGCCTCCAAGTTGGTTGAAGGTTCTCCTACACCGTAGTCCCCAGGTGTTTGAAACTTAAGTTCCACTTGAGAGGAGTTCATCCAGGATTTTCCCATGCTTCAGAATATCCTTTTCATCCATCCAAGTTTCATCAATATTTGGTAAGCCCTTCCACTTGACAAGGTAGTATTTGTAGGTGTTCCTTTTGGTTTGCTTGATAACTTTAGAATCTAAGATGCATTCTAACTCTTGTGGTTAGATAGGAGGTAAATCATTGAGCCATTCAACACCCTCCTGATCCTTTATGGCATATTTTGAACCTACATCATCTTTATATGGGGTTAGATTAGAAATATTAAAAATTGGATATATGCCAATGGAAGGAAGTAGTGAGATTCATATGCATTTTCACCAAACTTATGTATGATAGTATACAGACCAATCTTCCTCATGTGAATTTTTGTGTTCTTCCCCTTGGGTAGTTTGTCTTTTGTGAGATATGCCCAAACCAAATCACCAACTTTGAAATGAACTTTCCTTCTTTTCTGATCTGCAAATTGCTTATATTTGTTTGCAGTATGTTGAAGTGATTGCTTCATCTGTTCATGGACATCTTTGATCATTATTGCAAAATCTTCTCCCTATGCATTGGTGGTAGACCATCAATCCTAACCACTTCCTTAAAGAATAAATGTGCAATATGTGAGGCATCATTGGTGCTTTTACATGGAAAGAAGTGAGCCATCTTACTGAATCTATCAACTACTACAAAAACACTATCATATCCCTTCTTTGTTCTAGGTATTCCCATTACAAAATCCATACTAAGGCTTTCCCAAGGCCTAGTAGGTATGGGGAGGGGTTGATACAGTCTATCATTTATGGCTACATCTTTTTCTCTCTGGCATATAACACAAGTTTCTACATATTTCCTTATATCAGTCTACATCCTAGGCCAAAAGTAATGTCTTTTTACCAATTCTAGGGTCTTATCAAGAACAAAGTTCCCATTTCTACCACAATATTTTTCTTTGATGGTATTGTTCCTCATAGAGAATTTTGGAATACAAAGTTGGTTATCTTTGAAGAGTAGACCAATCTGCAGTAGGAAATTAGAAAAATCTATATGATAGGAATTTTTAAACCTTTGGCAACCCTTATATGCTTCATCAAAATATGAGTCTCCATTGTAGAGAATTTTTAGGGAATCTACTCACATGCTTTGTAACTAAACTTTTGGAATCAATGCTAACCTTCTGCTAAGAGCATTTGCAACTTTATTTGCATAGCCCTTTTTATGCTTGATAGTGAAAGTGTAGGCTTGGAGTTGCTCCACCCATTTCATGTGCTTGCAACTTAGCTTTTTCTTACCCATTTAGGTAACTGAAGGCATGATTGTTTGTATAGAAAATGAATAATTTGGGAAGGAGATAGTGTCTCCACTTCATTAAGGCCCACACCATGACATATAGTTCCAATTCATAGGTAGAGTACTTCTTCTTTGCTTCATTAATCTTTTATGAGAAGATGGCTACTAGTCCACCTTGGTGGCTTAGGAAAACCCCAATAGCTAGGTTGCTTACATCACATTCCATAGTAAATAACTTGTTAAAATTAGGAAGAACAAGAATTGGAAATTTTGCCACCTTAGATTTCAAATAATCAAAAGCTTTATTAGCATCCTCCGTCCAAAGAAACTTTACCTTTTTATGACCTTTTATAGTGTCAAGAATAGGAGCACAAATCTGGATAAAATTCTTCACAAACTTCCTATAAAATGTTGCTAAACCATGAAAGCTTCTAACATAAGCTGGTGAATTTGGAGGTGGACAATTCAAAATGGATTCAACCTTGGAAGGGTCCATCTTTAGGGTGCCTTGAGAGATAACAAAACCAAGGTATGTGAGTTCCTCTTGAATGAAGATGCATTCATCCAAGTTGATCATTAAATTGTGCTCATGAAGTCTCCTTAAGACCTAATTCAAGTGCTCCAAATGTTCTGCCTTTGACCCGCTGAAAATAAGAATGTCATCCAAATAGACAACAACACATTTACCAATGAAGTTATGTAGTACTTCATTCATTAGCCTCATGAGAGTTCGTGGTGCATTGCTGAGGCCAAATGGCATGAAAAGCCATTTATAAAGACCTTTCATTAGTCGTAAAGGTTATTTTCCATTCATCTCTTGGCCTAATTCTGATTTGATGGTAGCTTGATTTAAGGTCTATTTTGGAAAAGTAGCATGCACCCCCCAAGTAGTCCAATAGGTCTTCAATTCTAGGCATAGAGAATCTATATCTTATTATTATTTTTTTAATGGCCCTATAATAATGGCAAAGTATATATTTTCCATCTTTTTGGGGGGCCAACAAAATAGGTACTGCACAAGGGCTGGGGCTCTTTTGGGTGAGACCCTTATCTAGCAACTCTTGAACTTGTTTAGAAATTTTTGCATTTTGGGCTGAGGTCATCTTGCAAGTGGCATTATTTGGAAAAGATGCACTGGGGATAAAGTCTATTTGATGGTTTATATCCAAAATGGGAGGGAGGGCATTGGGTAACTCCTCTGCAACCAAACCATGGTACTAATCTAACAAATTCTACACCTCTTTAGGAATCTCCTTCTCCTTGTCTGCCAAGGTCAATTTGTCTTTAAGTTTCATTGCTAAATTATACCCTATACCTCCTACCTCTTTCAAGGTTTTTAACATCTCCTTTTCTCCCATTAATATGACAATTAATTCCTTCTACTTATCTGACTTATTATCAGGAAAATGTTTCATTGTGTATTTGACATCATCCTTGAGGATTGTATATGTATTTCTCTTCCCATCATGTTGGGCTTCTAAATCATACTGCCAAGGATGACCTAAGAGAAAATGAAATGCATCCATATCCACTATATCACATAGCACCTTGTCCTTATACTCCCTAATTTGGAATTCCACCTAGGATTGTTCATTTACTAATCTACTTCCCTTTTGTTAGCCATGATACCTTATATGGACATGGATGAGGTGTCCTTACTAAGTTAAGTTTCTCTACCATTTCTAGAGATACAAGGTTCTCTATTGAGCTAGAATCAATGACAAGTTTACATACCTTCCCATGGCTCGTGAAATTTGTCTTGAATATGGTCTTTCTTTGTGGGGGTTCTGGAGTAGGGACCTTCAGGAGAGTCCTCCTTATTATCGAGCACACTCCTTCTTTAGGGTCTAGGTCCTTGGATGGAGAATTTCCACTTTGAGCATCATCTTGGATCAATTATGTTTTCCTCTCTCCTTGAGTGTTGGATCTGGTCTTCTCAAGGCATCTATGGGCCGGGTGTCCTACTTGATTGCAGTTGTAGCATCTAAGTGGACCAAGATTCCTTCCACCAAACCTCCCCCCTACCATTTGGTCTTCTTCATCTGATGTTTCACTCTAAGGCCAGGTCTATGGAATTCCTCAGTATAAGAACCTACATCCATGTCTTTTTGTATAATATTTTTCAATTTCCTATACATTGTCACTTCATAATCATTAGGAACAAATTATTCTCTGATTCTTGTTGCCATCCTATTCCATGAAGAAATCATATTCTTCCCACCTTTCAATCTTTCATCTTGAATGTAGTTCCACCGAGTAAGGGATGAACCCCTCATCTTTGACTTGGTAATCCTCACCTTGTGATTCTCAGGAACCTCTTCAAACTCAAAGTGGTTGTTTAGGGCTTTTATCCAATCCATTACTTCTTCTGGATTCAACTTTCCACTAAAGATTGTGATGTCTTCTTTTCCATCTTTCCTTCCAATCGATTTAAGTGAGTCAATGAGGTACCTTTTATATGTTGGAACCTCCTCTTCCTACCATGGGGCTTCTTCCTAATCCCCTTCCTCATCTCTTTCAGAGCCAACCTCATCTTCCTTACCCTTTCTTCTTTCTTCTCTCAGTTGCCCAACCTCCATGACCAACTATCTATTTTATTCTTCTAACTCTTGGAATATTCTTACCACTTCAACATTCATCCCCTTTGGAGGCATTTCAAAAGCCTCTAATTCATTCTCTTTCACTGACATACACCACTTCTTCCTTTCTCCAAAGACCTATTGCTTCTCTGATACCAATACGATACATAGGCTCAAGGGAAACAAGGATTTTCTTAACCCACAATCCACAACTAGCTCAATCCAGCTTATAGAAGACAACCACTTGGTTCCTAGACTCACCTTAACACCCTGACATCACTTTTCCATACACATTCATGGATTGGTCAAGAGACACAACTTCCCACATCAATTACACATCAATACCAACACTACAAATTGGTTCAAATACGTTAAAAAGGCATGAAATGACTCGACAACAAGGGGAATGGATTAGACATGTTTACCATACCCATTCTATCCATTTACAAATAAACAATTTCTTCATGGACCCACTTGGATGACCCAAAGACAGTTAGGTAATGACAAGGGCTTAAAGGCCTAATTCTCTACTAGCCCTACCAGTGAGGTTTTTCCTCAAGTCTCCAACTTCCCAAAAGACCACCTAGACAAGTTGGAGATTTTGACACCCTTTTGGAAGCCTTACAAAATTCTATGATTGTGGGTCCTGAATCCACCTAATGATGGGTTAACTGTTGCTAGGGCAAACAAGCCTAATAGGGCTAATTAGGATAGTTTACAAAGAAAGTGATAAAAAATGGATTATTCCAAAACTACCGATGGTTTTAGCATGTCAATTCAACCCCAAAAACTTCAATTCCACCATCAAAATACACTAATCCACCCCTTGAAGCCTTTTGCACACTCATTTGCACTTCAACACAAGACAGTCACATGATGATGCTCGACTAGGGCTTGAAAGTTCTCACACCTCCTGCAACTTTCCTACACAAGGGTTTTTAAATCTTATAGTACATTTCCCCTACTTTTTTTTCACCAATGGCCATGAAATTCTCATAGTGGAAAGTCAAGATAAGGGCATTTTTCTAGTCAAACCTTGAGATTATGAGGGTTTCAGACCCGATATCACTGGTCAACTTCTAAAACCCTTCAGACTTCACCAATTCAATTTAAATCAAATTAAATAGAAGGCTATCTCATGTATCTACACATCCATACCATTTTTGGCCTCCCATCAATCTGTACAATTGTATACAAAGCAATGAAATAACAAAAAATGTAGGAAAAATTGAGGATTGTATTGCTTCAAACTTCAAAAAATCAACAACCCATGTGGATTCAATCCATAGGGCCTTAAATAAGCCTAAAATAACTCTCCCAAATAAAATTCAAGAATACATGACCATTGGAAGGAGTTAAGTGGAATTTGAAAAGTTGTCAAGCAACATTTTGACAATTTTGTAACTTTTGTGCATTTTCCCTCAAAACACTTTAAAAGCTTGATCAATTGGATCATTTTGATCAAAATATTCCTAAGGACCTAAATCCACCCTTCCTACACAAATATGGATCCTTTGACCATATTTGATCATGTTGGCTTATCCATGCCAAACATGTCAATGGTCTCACAATTGGGTCTTATTACAATGCAAATCGGTCCATAAGACTTTGTGACACCTAGAACACCCCTAAAACATCTATTTACACCATTTATACTCATGACATACCATGAGTCTTATGTTTTCCTTCTGGTTGGTTAAGTTCCATGAAGTTAAAAGTATCTTTATGTTGGTGGATTCTCCATTATAAGTAGGGTCCATTTTATTGTTTCACAACCTCTTCTTTATTTTGGTAGTTCTCTCTTTTTTTGGCAAATGATCATGTATACCTCGTTATTTTTTATTACATAATTGTTTGTTATGGGTTAACTTTTATTCTTCATGGATCTGATCATTATCTTTTGTAGATCCTTGAATAGAAATTTTTCTCATAGCAGAAGGTCTTTCAATTGCATGTTTTCTTTGTAGGTAGAAGTTTGTCCAATATATGGTTTTTTTCTTTGGTAAATTTTTTTGAAGGTATTGCCTACTTAGCAATATGATGTTTCATTCTTCAGTATCTCTAAGGTCCATCGGTATAGATTATTCTCTTGTCCAAAGGTGATAGTCATGTTGGACCCACCACGTTTTCACTTATGCTTATTTTTTCATTAGGGGAGAATGCTACATAAATCTTATGCATTAGCAATAAATTCTTCAACACCATTTTTGGGAATTAGCGGATTAATTTCCTGTGTTTTTATCTATGTGTGAGTTCTTAAAAAAATTAATCCATGTGTGCTCATATGCATTCCTAGTAGCATATTTATGTAGAATGTGTTAGGGCTAATATCTCTAGACCCCACAAGGGGTAATGCCTCTTGAATTTGCTAGTAGTTGTCACCCTCGAGTCTATAATCTAATGAAATGGAGAAATAAAAGCAACATTAAATGAGACTACACCAACCAACTCTGCCTCTTTTTGAACCTATTTCTCAAATGGTTCAAGTGGCAACTTTTGGATTCAATTCTTATCAACAAACTTCCCCAAGAAATAACTAGAAATATTGTCTTTTCTTTTCATGACATTCAAATATTAAGAAAATCCTTATTTTATTAAAATCATTTAGAACACATGACATGATAGGCTTATTATTTATAGTGACCTTGTTAAAATTTAATGCAATTTCCGCTTCCCCATATGAGGAGTGTGGTGAGGCAGGTAATCTTATAAGGAGGTTTATTTTAACTAAGTTTTGTCTTTAGTCACATTTATTAGATTCCCGTATTTAGATCAATGGTCAAGATTGTATTTTCTCTTTCAACAATCTATAAAATTTGAGTTTACCTCTATAAATAATATTTAGGTTTGTCAATCAATATATTGCCTCTACTTTGGTTGCTTAACAACTTTCTTTAAAGAGTGTCCTATGTCCTATTGTGTTGTATATAATGAATACTTTTTTATTGTCCTAAAGTGAAAGCAAGTTGAACCAATTTTAACTCCAATCATGACATTGAGAATATAAATTGATGGTTGAAAGTTGTAGAGGAGATCCAATAGATTTATTATTTTGAAACACCATGTGCTTTTACTTTTGTCTCTCCTTAACCATTTACCATCTCTTATATTTTTGCTACAATAATTTAACTTAGATATGAATCAACCTTGTTTGAAGGTTGCTTGCATGTTTAAATTGTATATACGGACATTCAACATTATCACCTTATAATTGACATATGTTAAACTATAATTATATATATACTTACATAACATCAATATTAAAGTTAAAATATTTTAAGCAACCATATAATAAGTCTAATCACCTCACCAAAATGTTAATGCTAACTAATGATACAATAATATTCTCACATATTCTCTAAATAATAGTAATGCAATACTCAAGAATATGGAAAATATATCTCAAAATACTTGTAGTAGAATATTCTTATACCTTAATAATAGTAATGTAATACTCAAGAATATGGAAAATATATCTCAAAATACTTGTAGTAGAATATTCTTATACCTTATACCCATGTCAAGAATAAATTGACCATATAGATGAAATCTAAGCTCTTGAAGTATAAAAATATAATGAAGACAAGTTTAAGCTAATTGCCCCTTTTGTGAAAAACATGAATGAATTTAAAAGAGAGGGGAGGGCACAAGGCAAACATGTGGAATTTAGAGGGTGAGAGAGGCGCACATAGGGAATGGAGAAAAGTGCAGGCCAGTAAGTGCGATGCAAATACTAGATTCCGGGGGGGACCCACACGGTCACAAGGCCACGTCATCATCGAATTTCCGTAAGGAATATTCGAAAATCCCAGAGCTTATCCGATAAGGTAGAGAGAATGTTTATTTTGGAGGGTTGTTTGCTTTAATTTATTGGAGTGGTTTACCGTCTGAGGAAGGGTGGTTTGTGAGAAATGGCGAATGGGGAATCGGGAATCTTTTATGAAATGCTCAGATTCGGATCAGGATGCGACGCCCCGACCCCGAATATGCAAACACATTACCGATACAAATACAGATATCAAAATTTTACCTTTCTCAAATTTACTTCTCCTTCTGCTTCCTCGCCATTTTCACAGGATGCCCACTTCATCATTTTTTCTGACCACCTTCAAGCTTTAATGTCCGGTCGCATCTCTACGAATGGCTGTGATTCTTTGCTTCAGAGCAGATTAAAGCTGTTGCCCATCTGCTCTTCTTCTTCTTCTTGTTTTACTTTTGGTCTTCTTATCATTTTATTTTCATCTTTGAAAAGTTTATTCCTCCAATTAGATCCTATATTCCAAAGGGCAATGTTTGGATTGTGTCCGAAGGCGGACGGATCAACAGGAGGGAGAGGGAATATGTGGGAGGGGAGCAGAATCCTCATGGAGAACGACCACTTTTATTGTGCATTCTCATAAATTAGGGCTCTGCACATTTTAAAGCCTCCAGATTGTACTCTGAGTCTGAATGCAGGGTAATCTGAGTCCGTGACACTTGGCCTCGTTTCTTAAGCCTTTTGAATTTGAAGGGGTAAAACTGGGAGATTTCTCCGGTTTGTGGTTTTTTACAGGAACAAGCAGGATGATTTTCTGAGTCCGCTGTGGGTGTTTGATAACATTTTCGACAGAAGCGAAGAATCAGGTGTTGTTTGTTGGTGTATTTGTTTTGGCAGTCATCTGAAATGCTGGGATGAGTTTCGAATGTTGGTCTGCAACAGATAGATCTGTGTAGCTGAAATGGGGATGCCTGGAGAATTGACCTTGAATTATGGACCTTCCGCAGCTTCAGCTTCCAGCGTTTTGAAGGAAATCTCCCTTATGGGTGATGGGAAGGAGAGACTGAAAAAGCAGGAAGAGTATATCAAGAGGCTAGAGGAGGAGAGATCAAAGATTGAAGCATTCAAACGAGAACTTCCTTTTTGTATGCAGCTTGTCAATGATGGTATGGATTTCTTCCATTAACTTCTGTATCCCCTGTGATTTCGGGAATAAAATTGTGCATTTTTTGCCTATCTATTTCAAACTTGTGCATATATTTTTTTCCCTATCTATTTCAAACATCTTTACTGCATTTTTAGTCGCACTGGTTTTGAATGTGTCATCTCATACAGCCATTGAAGCTTCCAAAAAGCAATTGGCTGACAGTCAACATTCCTCTCTCGACGAGGACGAACATGATTCTCCTGATACAAATGGAAGACCTGTGCTTGAGGAATTCATTCCTATCAAAAAAAAATTTGACTCGACTGATGACAAATCTAACGAAACTCACGCCAAAAAATCAAGGCATATGAATGGTGATAAGCCTCACTGGATGATTTCGGCTCAGTTGTGGAACCCGGATCCTCATACTGCTTGCAGTACACAAGTGGTAAGCTAATCTTTCATCCCTCGTTAATTTTATGGTCTTCATACTGTAACCACAAGCCCTTGAATTTGGGTTTCTGTGGACTATTGAGACTGATGAAATTATTTTCTTTACAGAAGCCAGTATTTGTGGAAGAATCCTTAAAAGAGCAGAATTCTCGGCGGCAACAGCCTGTTACTTCAAACACCAAGCTGTTTTTGGATTCAAAACAGAGAGTGGGTGGAGCTTTCCAGCCATTTTCAAAAGACAGAAAAGTGATCAGCCCTGTGCCCATAAGATCCACTTTGGAAAGGACGTTACCAGATCTTGGTTTATCACCTGTTGAGCATAAGCATGGTGCTGATTCATCATCGGTGGACAATGAAAATAAATGCTTGAATGCTACTGCTAAAACAAGAAGTAGATCCAGAGAAATTACAGAAGTACCAACACAGGTACAAGGAAAGGAAGCTACAGCAATCTCCAATGGGGTAAATACACCTCCAACTACATCTGGAGGCAACCCTTCTCAATCTCAAGCGCAAAGGAAAAGTAGAAGGTGTTGGTCATCTGATCTACATAAACGTTTTGTGAATGCACTGCACCAACTCGGTGGTTCGGAAGGTGAGCCTTTTGTGATTGGGGTTTTGTTTAGCCCGGTTATCTATTTAGGCCTACTTCAGCCTTGCTATTTAGATTTATGCATATTTCCTGAAACGTTAACACAACCAAGCGTAGAGAATTCCAATAGATTAGCTTTAGGATTTTCCGTTAACCCAATGTCAAGCATGCTGCACCAAAGGTCCAACTTGAAGTTTGGCACATTTGACCTCATATCATAGTGGTTTATACTTTTCAATATGCAAAGAACCCTTTTCGTTTCAATCTAAATTTCTTTGGAAAAGGGATAAGTTGTGTCTATCTGTGTTCACTCAAGATCTTTCTCACTTATGTGATAAAATCTATAAAACTAATAACTATTTAGTTGTCTCAAAAAAATACTGGCTATGAGCAATTTATCATCTCTTCATTAACCCTGCATTAACAAGTTTCTGATTTGTTGGGCAGTGGCCACACCAAAACAAATCAGAGAGTTGATGAAGGTTGACGGACTTACAAATGATGAGGTGAAAAGCCATTTGCAGGTATATACATTTTACAAACCACTTTGTATCTATAGTTTCGAAGTTGGATTTAATGAAAAATGAAATAAGGTAAAATGGGTGTCTTGCAGAAATATCGGCTACATACTAGAAGGCCTAGTCCACCACAAAGTGGTAATGCTCAACAAGCACCTCAGCTGGTGGTTCTTGGGGGTATTTGGGTTCCTCCGGAATATGCAGCACACGCAACCCAGCAAGGGCAGAGTCATTACAGTCCACTATCCACAACAGCTGTCTCCCCATCTCAGCCACACTACTGTCAAACTTCCATTCCTCATTCCCAAATCAATTCATCAGCTTCCCAATTGCAGCTTCAACAACCACTTTACTGTAACTTACAACATCGACAGACTCCTTCACATTCTCATAGCTCCCCACAAGGACCCTTACAATCTAATGGCCAGTTGTCAGAAGCCAGGGGAACATCTGTAGAGGGTGGGAGAGAGGAAAGTGTGGGAGAAGATGGAAAATCAAATAGTTCTAGTTGTAGAGAAGAAGATTATGCTGAAACCTCGGGAAGGAGTTAGTGACTTGGAAAACAAATTTTGGATGAAAATGATGAGGCTGCAGAAGGCAGTGGATTCAATGTTAAAACGGTAAAAGGATGGATTGTTGGAAATTAAAAGATTCGGATTAGTATCTATCTGTATTAGGAGATTGTAACCTCAGCCTTCTATAAATGGATGGTAATGTGGATTGGTTTAACCATCTGCAGAGTGTAGATTTTTGATGAGAGCTGAATAAGTTTTGTAGGGGAATGAATTATCCATTCATCAACCTTGATCATTTTGTAAGCTAAATGCCAAGTTGAATTCTCTTGCTAGGGTTTGTCTCTTCTGTTGCATGGAATGATATTTGAAACGTTTTGTTACTTTCTCGTTCTAGAGATTATCTAATAGGCTTCACGTATACTCAAACACATAACATAGTTGTTCGTGTGTGTCACCAAACTGGAAAGCATTTGGAAAATTAGCAAAGACTAAAAAAGCATTACAGGATGGCCAGGGCACCTATATTCAACCTTAACCAGTATTTGCTGTAATTTCTAGTGTATTAACTTATGTCATTAGATCAAATCCTATTGGGGATTTTGGATTCATATGGCAAGGTCGCCTCCAATTTGGTAATTTCACTACTTCAATTTTGTTAGGGTTGAATTAATACAAATGTACAATTAGTTTGCAAATGCGTAACACAGTGTTTGTCTATATATCTGTATCTTGTGAAACCCTAATATTTTATTGTGTTTCCATTCACCAAGCCAGAAAAAGGTAAAGGAGATTATTTAGGTCAGGTCAGGCTTTCGCCCCTTTAATGTCTTTCCTTCTAAAGACTTTATGTCCCATTGTTTACATTTCTGGGGTTTCTGATTTCAAATGTATAAGAAACGCCATTTCTGTTGTAATGCTTGCAAGCTTGCATTGAAAATTTTCAGAGTAAAATAATGAAGTTTTACATCGTACCCACTTCACTAGTATTCCACTTTCACTAGAGGCAGAATGATCTGTTCAAACTTATTGTGTTTAGTAGTCTTGAAAACGATGAGATTACCGTGCAATATGACAGTAATCCTGTGGTGAAAATATCTCTCTGTTTGCTCGACATTCCCAAACCTTGTCAACTAACTGGGCACAATATCCGAAGGTTGACAAAGCTTATACTCGTCAAATAATGCATGAACATGGAATTGAAAACTTGCCCACATCCAGATATTACTGTGGAAAGAATACTAGTGATTATCCACAAATACCCAGTGAGATGATTAAATTGCATTCATGAAACAGGAATTGCAGGAAATGAATAAAACCCCGCAAAAAACTGTCCACAAGATTCAACAAAATCTGCACCTAAACAAGGCAGAAAATGCTTCAAATTTATATTGGTTTATTCCCTGTACATCTATGTAACTTCATTGTAGCCTGCATTCCTCAATAGAGTGGCGATTTAATCTTTTTCCTTGTATACACAGGGAACTGAAGAATACGATGGGCCTTAAAACATGAATTTGGGTTGAAGCAGGGGAAGCTTCCAACTCCCCCCAAGCCCTTAAGAATAGGAAGGCAAAGGATCCTCGAAGTGTGATCCTTTGGCCCTCTGCATTCTCCATTCCTCTGTAACTTGTTGGATTGCCTTTCCATATCCGTTGAACACCCCAGCATTGAGCTTCAGAGTGAAGAACAGATCTTTACAAAATAGGAGAGAAGACCTAGTAATTGGACACCTAATTTCGTATCTCACATTAAAAACTAATAAGATGGCCCTGAAATCAACCATGTTTTATCAATGAATTCCACTTGTCGAGCGAAGTCCAGCTGAATGTGAGGTCATGCTTTCACCTAAAGACTTTTTCTTTATTGACAAATTTTCTTGGTCACGAATGAATATTCTAGGTCTTAAAGCTAAAACTTGCCAGCACCATTCACGTGATTCAGGACACATGCCGTCCACCCTGACAAGGAAGACCTTTGCTTGGATTCCGGTATGGATTTGGCTATATACAAGTGAATTTGTTTCAGGATGTATATTGCCAACTTTCATGAAGAAAGTTGTCTGAGATATTAGATTTGTGAGAATGTTTTCTTCAAATATCTATCTTTATTATGATTACTTTTCATGTCTTTAAATTATGTTATAAAAAGGGTTTATAGATACTAATTTAGTCACAACTTAAAATCATTGTATATGATTAAGTTCATTAGTTTTCTACAATCTTTTAATTGAAGAATGAGATGTTTTTAGTTTTGATTGTGTAATAGTTTTTGCATTAATGTTTTGGATCATACTTACGCATTTTTTCATCTTGATGATAGATCACATCTAGTATGATCTGAAACATTGATGCAAAAACTACTATACAATTGAAGCCAAAAACAGCTCATTCTTCAATAATACGATTAGTCAATCAATTTCTTCTTATCTTTAACTATGTATACCACTAGAGATTTAGTAAATTTGAATCTACTAACACTAATTCATAAGGACTTAGATTGAATCAAAATGTCTTACATAGTGACTACTAGATATAGTAGATGAACTTTTTTCTATAACAAGGTGTGTGCGCAGAAGTTATGTGCAATAAAATTGATTGAAATACAAAGATCAACAACCTAAACACAACAAAGATTTAGCAAACACTCAAGATAAGGACTTTAAAAAGAGACTATAGTAATAAAACAAGTAAGCAATTAAAAGCAAACTCCAAGCCTCTTTTGGTGAGGATTGTCCTTTGATTCAAATATTTGATGTTTGCTTACATTGTTGTTTCTTCGAGGATGTTCGATAGTAATCCATGATGATGCAAATGGATAGTGAAATGGATGCAAAGAAATGAAGCTAATGATGATGCAAGATGGATTTGATAATGCAAATGCAAAATGATTGATAATGAGAATGCAAGATTAATGGATGCTAAAATCTAGATGAAAAACAGCATTATGAGGTTACATAAAAGATTGTGTATGGATTTGTGAAGGAAAATGGATGAATTAAATAGAAATGGAGGCAAAGTGGAGGCTTATGAGAATGCACTTGTCCTCTTTGAGGGCAAGTGAGAAGACAAGTGTAAGTGAGAATGACAAGTGGCAAGGGATGGAGTGACAAGTGGAAAAAAGGTTGGGAATGGCCAAGTGTTCATTTGGGAGAGTTGCAACTCAAATTAAAGATTCTTTCCTCATTATAATTAATTTGGGGATGTTCACATATTTAGGGAAGTTGAGGGCAAGTGAGATGACAAGTGTAAGTGAGAATGACAAGTGACAAGGGATGGAGTGACAAGTGGAAAGGAGGTTGGGAATAGCCAAGTGTCCATTTGGGAGAGTTGCCACCCAAATTAAAGATTATTTTCCCATTTTAATTAATTTGGGAATTTGCACATATTTAGGGAGGTTGGGATATGATTGGTTAGGGTGGAGGTTGAGAAGATAAGATTGGTTAAATGGGATGTTAAGTGGATAAGGTGAGGTAGAAGAAGGGTTAGTTAGATGTGGGTTAGTTAGTGGGTGAGGTTAGAAGGGGGTTAAGGTTAGGAGACATGCACTCAAATTGATTTAAATTAAATTTATTAATTTAATTCCAAGGTGGAGGAAATGAGAAAAAGTGAATTAAGTTAAACAAATAGATTTATTTGTTTAATCTAAGAGTAGGAGGAATTAATTAATTAAATGGCTATGGGTTTCCATTAATTAATTAAACGAAGTAAGGAGACTATAGTTAAATTAATTAAATTAATTAAATTAATTCAACTAGGATTAGAAGAATACCATTAATTAATCAAATAATTCATAATTATTTAATCAATAATGCAACTAAGTCAACATGGCAAAATGACTAAATTTAATTAATATAATTAATCAAATTTAGGTATCTACATTTTGCCCCTCTTTGTAGTGGTATTAGAATAATGTTAGTATGAAGAAAAATAAAACATAAGCGACACGAAGAAAAGGAGTGACAAAATGACCCGAACAGAAGAAATAGTTTTAAAGTGGTTAGATTAGAGAAGATATTCTAGTCAATCAAGAAGTGACTAGGAGAGAAGATGATGGGAGATGAGGATGAGGATGCTCCCTCAAGAGGACATGTGGAGTCAAGAGAACACAAATATTCTTGCAAGATGCATGGGTGAATGATTATGAAAGATGTGTTATGGATGTAATGACCTAGCAGGATGATGATGATGTCAATGCATACGAGGAATGGTGATGAAAGGATAAACATGAAGGGAAGTATAGATGAATGGATCTTTGAGCTTGATCACCTTAAGAGAAGATCGTCATGTAGTGAGCACTTATTTTGATTTATTATATAATGTTATGCACTAGGGTATGAGAAACCAAGGTGATGTTACATCACATGCATAGGACTGACACAACAAATAGAAAAGAGGTTAGACCAACATCACACAAAGCCTTAGAGGACCTATGGTAGATACGATGCTAGAAAAATGAACAAGCAAGTGACATGCCTCATTGTAGAATATGATCACATGGATCAAATGTGGAAACAAGGGACATGTCTACACATATTTGTAAAAAATAAATAAGACCATGCCCTAGGTTCATCATTCATAGCACACCATCATATAAAGGATCATAGTGACCATGAGGAGATACAACCAAGAGTTCAATGAAAAGATAAACAAATATCAAAACAAATCAATGTTGTAATGAGTGTCATAAACATCCTTTTCCAAAGGGTGATAGACAAATTGGATTTGATTGGTCTTACGTGAGGAATGATAGATCCTGCAAAGACCAACGGTTGGATTTAAAGCTAACTAGCCCTTGTGGAAAAAGGCGTCTAGGACACTGAAGACAACAAAGATGCTAAATGATGATTGTTGAAGCACTAGCTAGACATAGACAAGATCTTGACAACACATAATTGACTGATGCAAGAAATGGGACCTAACTAAAGTATGTACAAATGAGCCTAGATGGAGACACACAACTAATGCTATGTACAAGACAATATTTACAAGATATACAAGGTCTTGGGATGATGATAGAAGGACGGTGGATGACATGTTGTTGATGTGGGAGCGATATACCTAAAACAACACAAGGATTGGATTGATGGTTGATAGGATGATGTTGGATTGTTTTGATTGGATAAGATTATTTGACACTCATACAAGATTTGAAAAGCCTAATAGATGTAGCAATGAGATGGTCACTTGAGATGATGCTCTCAAGCGAAAGGATGTTCAAGATAAGTCGAACCTCTGGATTAAAGTGATATGGATATAATGATAGATTGACTAACTCGAGATACAATTTAGTCAAAGAGAAAGTACTAGGGAGATTATTACTAAGGATGTAGGCTATGAGAAACTTCATGATGTGAGATCATGTGTGGATGACATATTTGATTTGATTTGATTAGTTGATTGGATGACTAGATTTGGTTGATGGGGGATGAAATGTTGTTGATGTGGGAATAATGTATCCCAAAAAAACACAAGGATTGGTAAGTATTTTTTCCAATGATGATGATTGGGTTGCAATCACGGATTGCAAAAAGGATGGGAAAAAGACGAAGCATGAGGATTGGATGATTGAATGATTAGATTTAGATTGGATGTTGGATGGAAAAGAGAATGTGGATTGATAAAATGAATTCTATTAGATTGCATAGGGTTAGCCTATAGATAGATACCAATGGAAAAGGAATGTGAAGAAATGAAATGAAATGACAAGAGAAGAGGTATTGAAGGATGGAAGATAAGATGATAAGGCTTTGGAGGTGGAAGTAGTATGAGACAAGGATTGGGAGATGAAAGGATTATGGATGAAGGGATGGAGGAATTAGTAGATGAAATGATTATGGATGAATGGGTATATGAATTGGGAGGTGAAAGGATGGTGGATGAGGGGATGGAAGAATTGGGAGATGAAAGGATTATGAATGAGGAGATAAATGAATTGGGAAATAAAAGAATGATGGATGAAGGGATGAAAGAATGGATAAAAAGTTTAATATGGTCTCTCCAAAGACATTGTCACAAAGGAATAAGATGCCCCACACTAGATATGTCATTATGATGTCGGATGAGGAGTTATATGATAGAAGGATAGGAGGATGAGGGAGGTAGATGAAATGTACAATAATGGCTGGATAAGTACAATGAAATGGTGTAGAAGGATTATATGGATGGGAGGAATAATGGGTGGAAAGATACATTCATGAAAAGTGCAAGGGAGGAAATGGTTGCCAAGAGATACCCAAAGCATGCTTAAATGGTGGTCTTTATCTTTATTTTTATTTTTTTCTATTTTATCAAGATTCAAAGGAGGATGGAGGAAGTGAAATGGACAAGATACAATTGACATGATGGAGGAGATGATGGGTAGGTTGGATGGAGGAGATGATGGAGGACATAGATAGAGGAATTTTCCCCCAAGTGTAGAGAGAGAATGTATGGAGAAATTATGTGCATGATACCTATTTTCTAGGTTTTTAGCATGGTACTTGTCCAAGGCGCATATTTTCCAAATTTTCACCATTGGAGGATTTTATTCTCTCTACTTTTTTTTTATGAATTTATGATTTTTTGACATTTTTTTTCAGATTTTTGGAGGAAGTGTATGGATGGCTAAAGCTATGAATAAGTATATTTGGAATATAGGTAATAAGGAATATAGATGGAGGACTCAAGAATCAAGTTCCATATCAAGCTAGTAGGAGCTCAGTTGGAGTGATCAATTAATGTTGGTACAACCTTATTTAGGATGGGTGGATTATGCAAAGGCATGTATTAGATGGTTGTGATGAGGGATATATGTGGTGTAAGGGAAATAATGGTGGGAAGTGCTTGGATGAAATGATGGAAATGGAGTGTGTTAGGGGTATGTTGTTAAGACCAAAATTGACATATGCTCTAGGGGATGTGGAAGGAGTGGATATGCAATGGATGCTAGATGTGGATATGATGGAGGAGTAATGATAGGGAATTCTAGTACATAAGGACCCAAAATAAATTTAGGTAATGGAGGAGAAGAATGTTAATTTATTGTGTGTTCGAGTTTAATATTCACAATACAATCATAATATATATATATATATATATATATATATATATATATATATATATATATATATATATATATATATATATATATATATATATATATATATATATATAAATTAAGGTATTGACTTGACTGCTTAAGTCGAACGTTATTAACATTGAGAAGTCACGTATGTATCATGACTGGGCGCATAATATGTACAGTTATGCATACGTATCATGACTGCCATATACGAGTAGTCACGACTATTCGTATATGATAGTCACGGTAGTATCGTGACTGCCATATCAAATTGCTAATGCCCCGTTTAATATGTATTGTAATTACGTTGGATCAAAGCGATAATATTATGTTAATTGGATATGTTAAATACGAACAGTCATGACTTATCGTATATGATAAGTCATGACTGTTCATATTGACATCCTCTTGATTCATATATATATAGTTATTGCATTTTGTAGAATCAACCAATAACCAAGGCAATTGTATTCTACTACTACATTCAGTTTATATCTTATCTTCTGATCCATATTCCTTAACATGGTATCAGAGCCAGGTTGCAAATGCAATCATAGACACCATGGAGAATGCAAGGACAATTCATGTAATTAATCTGGGGACGAGAATTGGGTCACAACAGACAGTAATGAATGCTTACTATGGTCAGAAGGCATACACATGAACTTGGGAGACTATAAGGCGGCATGATTGGAGATGGTTGTAGATAACCCTTGCAATCACCACAATATGAACCACATGATGCAACAATATTGCATAGTTGAGAACGTGAAGCGGCAGGTGGTGCTAGGAATTTCACCTGAGACGGTCATCTGGTACAGCCGGTTTAGAAGCGAGAATGATGAGCCTGTGTCATTTTTGTCTGTTGGATTTTGGAGAAGAGGACTGATAAATCGAAAAGGTGGGAGATTGGTTCAACATCGAACAAGAGTGAACTGGAAAAGTATCTATTTGTGTACGAATTGGAAGCTCATCTCCTTGAGTGCGAACGAGAAGTATTCATATATAAAACGATACATTGTTATCATCAGGAAAACAGAGTGGGCCACTTTCAACTTGAGTATATATAAAAGGATTCTCAGCGATAATACATCAGGGGTGATTAAATTATTTAATTTGGAATATTGTAGGAAGTCCAGTGTAGAAGAGAAGAGTAGGATCGATTTGGATTACCCTCATCAATCTATATGTGGAGTCATTTTAAATACCAGCTGTAGACGTTTGCAAAGTAAATCGAATATTGATTAAAAGAGAATGCGGGGCCAATCATCATTGGTGGAAAAATTGAGATTAGTCCTGGAGTGTATACATTGAATCACTAAGATAAGCGCTATTTAAACATAATCTATAATACCAGGGAGGTAATTATCATTAACGGATGTTGTAAAGTCATGAGCGAAAGCGGTGAACTTTTCGACAATTCAAAATACATACAGAGTAGTTCAGAAATCATCATTCTCACATAAGTGGTATCAACTACCATTCATATAAGGTTTGCAAAGGATTTTTATGTTACAAATAAAGTATTTGATTAGGGAGAAGTTTCTGACAATTGAATTGTATCTAGTAAGTCCCGTAAACTTGACAGTACCACATAGGGGACATTATAAAAGGTATGCCTTATTACATTTCATAAATGTGTTATCATTAATAATTATTTGATAGTTATATTATATGAGATAGTGTAACTGAAAGCATATGGTGATTATATATATGTATATAAAATAATAGTATCTAAAATCATAGATTAAAGATATATACTTAGAAGATTGAATATATATATATTCAAGGTATATATTAAAATTAGAACTTTATCTATGTTACCTTGAAATGATCTTATACCATTATGCAAAATTATCCTTGAGTATTATGGTAGTCTCTCTCTTATTCGTATTTCTATAAAATACTATAAAAGCTATTTTGCCTTGATCTTTTCCGAGGATGTTCTTGCAGGAAAAGGAGGATTGATATCAGATTAAGAGGGAGATTTTATTTATTTTTACTTTTATTTTTATCAGAAGAGGTAACTATTGGTGACAACTCTTCTTATCTAGTAAAAGGAATTGGGACCTGTTTGATAAAGATAAGAGATGGAGTAAGCCTTCAGTTGAAAGAAGTTTTGTATGTGCCATGAATAAAAAGGAATCTAATCTCTATTTCTAGACTAGCTGATCAAAGATACAGGATAATGAGATTTGGCACAAAAGACTAGGTCACATTAGATATAGTGCCCCTCCAACACTTCTTAAGATCACCTCTGGCATACCTTCTCTGAAATCTGAACACTCTAACATTTGTAAGGGATGTGCGTTAGGGAAGAACATTAAAGGATTTTTTTTTTTCCCACAAGTGAACATAAGTCAAATAACATTCTAGAACTTATCCATACTGATGTGTGCGGACCTATGTCTACCCCTTCCTTCTCTGGTGCTCTATATTATTTAATCTTTGTGGATGACTATTCAAGGAAAACATGGATATATTTTTTAAAAAAAAAACTTAAAGAGTCAAGTGAGGTTCTAGCCAAATTTCAAGAACTCAAAGAACTAGTAGAAAACCAAACCTGTAAGAAAATTAAAATTCTTAGATCAGACAATGGTGGGGAATTCACCTCTGATAACTTAAAAAACTATTGTAAATCTGTTGGGATTAAGAGGGAGTATACTGTAGCTTATAATCCTCAACAGAATGGAGTAGCAGAAAGAGAGAATAGGACCATCATTGAAGCAGCAAAGGCTATGATGCATGATCAAAATATTCACATATCATATTGGGCAGAAGCCGCTAACACTGCAAGTTATATTCATAACAGATGCTATACTAGAAAACACCACATCAGAAAAAGTATGCATAGGAGTTAAACTTGATTTAAGTCACTTAAGGGTATTTGGCTGTCCCGTGTATATACATGTACCGAAAGAGAAGAGGACTAAATTAGAACCTTCTGGCAAGAAAGGTATTTTCCTAGGATACAGTGAGGATTCTAAAGGATACCAAATCTATATACCTGGTCAGAAATCAGTAGAAATAAGCAGAGATGTTAAATTTGAAGAAAACTTCTTATCTGCAGATAATGAAGATAACATTTCTATAGATCCTGATAGAGATCTCTCACTTGAGAAAGAGAGGGAGGATAACAATTCAAACATGAATTCAGCACCTATAAGTAATGAAGAAGCAATCCCTGATTTTGAACCCTCATGCTCAGATAATGAAAATAATAAAAGGAGACCATTATGGGCTAGAAAAATTCTTGAAGAGAACAATGTGGAACCAGCACAAATTTTTAGAGAGAACAAAAGAACTCGAACACAAAAATGTTACACTACACTTCTAACTGAACTCTCAGAATCTGAACCTGCAGACCCTTACATATATTTCAAAATTGAAAAAGGTGACATGATAATTCTAGTTCTCTATGTCGATGACTTAGTCATTACAGGAGAAGACTATCTTATTGATAAATGTAAAAAGGATTTAATAGCTGAATTTGACATGAAGGATATGGGCCTACTTCACTATTTCCTAGGTCTTGAAGTTATTCAAAAGAAAGATCACATTCTCCTAAGTCAAAAGAAATACATTTCTGACATTTTGAACAGATTTGGTATGACAGATTATAAACCTTTAGCTACACCCATGGAGACAAACCTTCCCAAATTAAAAGATGAAGCAGAAAATTCAGAACTTGCAGACTCTACACTTTACAGACAAATAGTTGGATCTCTCATGTTTTTGGTAAACACACGTCCTGATATTTGCCGTGCCACCAATGTATTAAGTCACTTCATATGTGAACCTAAGCAGATACATCTAATGGCAGCTAAACACTTTGAGATATTTAAAGGGAACAAGTGAACTTGGGCTAAAATATGACAAGACTAAAATCCAACTTCAAGGTTATTCAGACTCAGATTAGGCAGGAAGTTCCTTAGATTGTAAGAGTAACACAGGAGTTAGCTTCAGTTTAGGTTTTGCAGTGATTTCTTGGTTTAGTTGGAAACAATCTGAAGTTACTCTGAGTTCAACAGAGGCTGAGTACATGGCTGCATCCATGGGAGCTCGAGAAGCAGTATGGTTAAGAAAATTACATTTTGACCTATTTGGTAAATCTTTAGAACCTACTATTATTCATTGTAATAATCAGAGTTGTATTAAGCTCTCTGTAAATCCTATTTTTCACAATCGGTCAAAACACATAGAAATTCCATATCACTATGTGAGAGATATGGTAGACAGGAAGATCATTAAACTGGTCTACATCCGTACTGAAGAACAAAATGCAGATATTTGTACTAAACCTCTTACAAAAGTAAAGACAAATTTCTTCAGAAGGAAAATTGGTTTGATCAAAATATGAATGTACTCATTAGTGTACATTTTTGTTCATGAATAAAATATTGAAATAATTCAAAGTTGTGAAGATGACGATCTTCTGTGTATGTAGGTTACTATGTCAAGGTGACGATCTTGACATTAGTAACTAGGCTTCAAGATCGACTCCCATAAGGGTTTGTCCTGGATAGGACCGGACATCTTGTTGCTTATGTTATTACTTGTTGAGTAATAAAGTTGTTAGGATTGACTCCCGAAAAGGGTTTGTCCCGGATAGGACCGGACATCTTAACATTTTCATTATTACTATGTAATAACTCATCATGATCGACATTTTTTTTAAGTGTCTTGGATTGGGCCAAATATCATGATGTGAAAAGATTCTATTAAACTCTCTCTCAAGAGGGAGTGTTAATTTATTGTGTGTTCGAGTTTAATATTCACAATACAATCATAATATATATATATATATTAATTAAGGTATTGACTTGACTGCTTAAGTCAAACGTTATTAACATTGAGAAGTCACGTATGTATCGTGACTGGGCGCATAATATGTACAGTTACGCATACGTATCGTGACTGCCATATACGAGTAGTCACGACTGTTCGTATATGACAGTCACGGTAGTATCGTGACTGCCATATCAAATTGCTAATGCCCCATTTAATATGTATTGTAATTACGTTGGATCAAAGCGATAATATTATGTTAATTGGATTTGTTAAATACGAACAGTCATGACTTATCGTATATGATAAGTCATGATTGTTCATATTGACATCCTCTTGATTCATATATATATAGTTATTGCATTTTGTAGAATCAACCAATAACCAAGGCAATTGTATTCTACTACTACATTCAGTTTATATCTTATCTTCTGATCCATATTCCTTAACAAAGAATCCATAGATTGTGGATTAACAAATTTGGCTGCCACTATGGATTTGTTTTCGATTAATGCTTAAATAGGTGTTGAAGGGACCCGAAACCCTTTACAAAGAAGAAGCTAAAGATTAAGCAAAAAAAGACCCTAAACAAACATCGGGTCAACAGAACAAAAAACCATAAGACCAGCCAGCCACCAACAAAAAATGAGAAAAAGTCCAACACAAAGCTAGCAACTCCCCCCCCCCAAAAAAAAAAAAAAAAACAAAAAAAACTAGGAGAAAATAGTATTAACTGAGGTTTTTGAGAGTAGTAGCAACCTCCTCCTCCATCTGACTCATTCTTTGAATTGGTTTCTTGAGAGCTTCAATGTCGAGGGGAAGAGTCACCACTTTCTTCTCCATGCTGGCCCTTGTACACTTTCTTGGACCTTCAACCTCACCAACCAACACCTCTTTATCCTATTCATGAGTGATGGAAGCCTTCTCAAGATAGGGTACCTCTAGCTTAGTTGCTAAAGCTCTCATGTTTTCCACAGAAAACTTCATGATGCTAGGGCTATTGTCCATGATCTTCTTAAGGGTCTCCTTCATTTTGTCCACTCTGTGAGTCAACTTCTCCATCTTCTCTTCTAATATCTCACTGGATTTCCCCTCATTCTCCACCTAATTCATAATCATTCTCTTTTCAACATAAGACCACTGAGCATAGGAAGAGGAATCCAGTCTTTGTCAACCTTCAACCTCCCCACCATTCTATTGGAGATCCTTAAAATTGGTAGAGATGGCCTGATATTTCAGGTGCAAACTCTTTATCTCATGAAAATCCCACCTCATGACCCTAAATGAGTACACAAAGGAGGATTTTTCCATCTACACAACTCCTAAGGTAACCTTGACCTTCTTATCCTCAAAATTAGAAAATGACAATTCAACAAAGGATGCCCTAGGCTTACCCATCTTGAAATGTGACAATCTAGATGAATCTATCTATTTAGACTCCGAAGGAGAAATAGGAACATCATGGTCTATGGAGCTATCATAATCAACCAACACAGGCACCTTGGCCTTACTCTCAATTTTCTTCTTACTACCTCCAACTTCAGAAATAAGTAATTTACCAATTTTCTTCTTACTCCCTTCAGTAGCAAGAATAGTACACATTTTGGTAGTAATAGGAGAGTCCATAATAGAAGGACCCCGTTTACTAGCTAGTATCACCAAGAAAGATTTTAGTTCCAGTCTTCTTCTTAGTGGTAGGAGGACAAAACGCCACAAAACCCTTTACATCATCTTCAATATCAATCCTCTCCTCCTCCCTATGATTTCTATCCTTAGGGATACCCATTTTTCCATGTTCTCCCTTCTTCTTACTATCAATAGGGATCAAATTAACACCCTCCTTGTCACTATCCTCAGTTTTCATACCCTCATCCCCTTCAAATATGAGCAATTTCAGACTCATCTTCTTCTTCAGGGATCTTTTAGGCCTTTTGGCTGGAGGAGAATCATCCTCAACATCATCTTTAGTCTCCCCACCATTGTCAAAATCCTCCAACTCCAAATTATCCCCCTCCTCAACAATGGAGATGTTCTTCCCAGGGGTATCAAGAACCCTTACTCAAATATGCTTATAAATCAACAAAGTGACCCCTAGTGGAGAACATTCTTATTGAGATTCTTCCTATGCTCAATGATGCTAGCACTAAGGAAAGATAACAACAAATAGGGCAATGACACAAATTCCTTATGCCTGAAATGATTGAGAAAAACAAAGTGATACCCATGGACACAAGTATATCTACCATCAATTATAATGTACTCCATGATAACCGATAAAACCTTACTCCAAAACGGATTAATTTGTTTGGCCAGACTCATAGTAGGTATTGTTACCTTTAATGAGCACTTCCCATTCTTCTTCCATTTTGGGAAATCTTCACACTGCATTGTCATATATCTTCCTCTCATTAAAAAACTTCATGCCCTTTGTAGACATGCCAATAATCTCAGCTATGACCTTCTTGTTGATCACAACATCCTTTCCAAATAGAGTAATGAAGCCATTATTCCAGTCCTGGACAAAGATTTGAGTAACGTTTTTGTCATGGCCATGCAACTTTTCAGAAAAGGGGTAATCCCCCCTTTCCCAAGTCTCTTCTAAATATCAACACCCCTCCTCCATCCTTTACAAGTAGTAGGTTCAACATGTTTCAAATCCCCTGCTATTCTCAGAAAACTAGAGCTCAAATTTTGCTAGGTAAGCATGCAAATGGAAAGAGTGAAATAGCAAGAAAAGACAATAAGCCCACAAAACACCCACAAAGCATGTGAGGTGAGTTTGGAATAATGAGACTTTGTCTCGTCAGACTCTGTCCACTTTTTTCTATGTTCCTATGCTTTTAAGTGTCATTTCCATTAATTATTTTCCACATTGCCAACTCTGCCATTAATCTGGTCATTGTTGAGAAGGGCTTTAATATCATTATTAAGTTTGTATTTTCCCTCCCACGTTCCTTTATCATTTAAATTGACACCAAGGTTGGCAAGCCCATCCGCCACCTTGTTGGTCTCATGATATGAATGAGCTATCTAACAACTTTCAAAATATTGGATGATGTCTCTTGCATCTTGAATAATTTTCTCTATGGACCAAGAAGAAATAGACTCCCCTTTCAAATATTTATGATATTATTCAAATCTCCTTCAATCCACACCTTCCTAAAGTTGAGACGTCTAGTGATTTTTAAAGTTTGATAGATACCCATGGCTTTTGTGATGTGGTTTGTCTGGATTCCCAAGGGAAGCACCACCGCAACCAATCCATAACCATTATCATCTCTATCCACTCCCCCACACCCAATCGGACTAGGATTTCCTTTAGCTACCCCATGAAAGTTAATTTTGACCCAACCACACAGAGGTAATAGCCAAACCAAACCTTCTCTATCCTTCTTAACTTTTCCTATACATTTAGAGATATCTAGGCTCAAATTCCACTCCTTTGAGATTTTGACATCATTATATTTTCTTGGAGCACAAGGTTTATCCTTTAAGGATATGTGGAGCATGTTAGTATTATCTCCTATGACCCTATAGATTTTCTCAGCAACCACATGAGGAAGGGCATTTGTATCTTTAAAATTTTTGTTATTCCTTTCTTTCCAGAGACCCTGAATGACACGAGGAGCAGTTATAGAACAAACAGCCTTGAGCACCTGGTTAGAAGAGGGACGACACAAATGCAAGAAAAAATCTTGAATAGATCCAGGAAAAACCCAACAAAGATTCCATCTCAATAAAATATTGGACCACACCTTAAAGGAGAAGGGACAATGCAACAAAAAATGAGAGGCAAACTCCTTCACTTGCAAACATAAATAACATCCATTAGGGATAAGAAATCCTCTTCTACAAATATTGTCATTGGTGAGAGATTCATTCTGAATGAAAATCTAGTAAAAAATGTTAATTTTGGGAATGAGAAAGTTCACCCAGACCTTGGCACAAAAGGGAGAGCTTCCATAATGATCCAAAAGAAGAGAGACATTAGAAGAAACAGCGTATTTACTAGGAGTGGCAGCCTAGATAATAGAGTCTTGTCAATCCTCTTTCAGAGACACCACATTAAGAAGGATTTGAATTGGATCCAGTAACAGAGCAATAGAATTAAGTTGCACCCACTGTTGGCCTTGCCAATAATCACAAACCATAGAACCATAAGAATTTTTACACTCATCTATAAAAGGAAAATATTCAGGATAGATGCACAGAGGTTGTTCCCTGATCCATTTATCCTCCTAGAACTGAATGCTTCTACCATTTCCCACTTTCTATCTCAGTCCCAAAGCCACAATATCCTTGACCTTTTGAATACTACTCTAGAGGAAGGATCTGTTGACCATAGGAGGAGAGTTGATAAAATTTTCCACAAAAGAACAATGAGCTAAATATTTTCTTTTCCAAATTGGGATGTGTTATTTCCTTTTTCTTAGGTATCCACATATTTTTTATTTTTACTTTGGTGGGCCTTTGTAGCCTTTGAAATTCATTACATGTTTGGATTGCATTTTACATTATGATAACATGTCTCTTTGAGGGGACATGGTAATCTTCATAGTTTGGGAATTTGTAGCTTTATATATTTGTGATTTGGTATCCAAGTTTCTTCTAGTAGCATTGTGGGGAGTGAGAATATGAATGAGGTGGAGTGAAGATAAAGGGAATGCTAGGGGTAAAATGATAGATATGATGTATGAATATATGCCTTGGTTGATCTTGAGTTGGAATGAAAGGAGGAGGTTGTGTATGATAGGTGTTGGGAGTATGAGATTGGTGTATGAGGGGCGATTGGGATAAGATGGAGGATGAGATTTTGGGATAAAAGGACCCAAAATGGATTTTATAGATGAGGGATATGCAATGATGGAAGTTAGTGTATAAGGACCCAAAATGGATGTAGAGGATAAAGAACAAACATGGATAGTTGTCTTGGGTTGATATGATGGAGGAAGGGGAATGAAAACAAATGGTTTGGATGGATCATGAGAAGGTGATATGGTGGATTTAGAAGTATGCTTGGATTTTGAAATGGTTGTAATAACATTTTTTTATGAAGTTCATTGGGAAATGTAACTAATGTAGGCCCAAAATATTACCCTAATAATTCATTTTCTTGAGAATCTGATTTAAAATAGGATACTTATCACTTACACAACAAGATGTGAGCCCATTATTAGGTGGAAGAGGATGGGTGAAAAATATGAGCCATTCTTCTATGGTAAGAGAACCAAAATGGATGAATGTAAGTGAACCAAGGGAATAGAGTGAAGGTGGTGGGATGAGTTGGATGGGATATGAGGAATCATGGATTGGACTTGATGGGATGGGAGGATATTGATTTGGATGAGGGGATAGTAATGGATCTAGAGATGGAGTAGGTGGAATGTTAGGATCTTGACTTGGGTCAATAAATAGCTCAATATGCTTTGGACCAAGATCTTAGAATGATAAATTTAGTTCTGATGGGGTAATGAGGAATGTATGGATAGACTCTTTATATGGAATGATTAGAAGGATGGGAGGTTTGTTAATGGGGATAGATGGAAGGGTGGATTGATGAAGTATAGATTGGGGTTGAATAATGCTAGGTGAAGATGGGGATTGGGGTCGAATGGTATTAAAAAATGTAATGGTTTTGATAATGTCAAGAGATGGCAATAAATTATAGGTGTGGGAGATGGAAGTGGAATAATAGATGTAGGAGATGGAAGGGGAATGATAGGTGTAACAAATGGAAGGGGAATGATAGATGTGGGTGATGAAAGATGAATGATAGGAGTGAGACATGGAAGGGCCTTATCATAAGTGGCCACAAATGATGGAATGGGATGACTTGACTCATCAAATTTAGGATTGGGATATTGTGTTTGATTCTTTGTGATTGGTCCTTGAAGGGCGTTGGGAATAAGACACTCGTGTATTTGAGGTTTAGTTTGATGACTAGAAAATGGAGGAATAGATGTAGAGGAAGGACTGTGCATAGATGGAGGACTATGAGTATGCATTGGAGGATTTGTATTGGATGAGGAATTAGGATTGGATAGAGGATTTGGATTAGATGGGGAATTATGATTAGATGGAGGATTGAGGTAGGAGAAATTGGATGGACAAAAAAGGTAGGATGGAGCAGAGGGTGGTGGATAAATATATCATAGAGTGCGTTGGTTCCCAAATCAACAGATTGGAAAATTTTATGAGTATGCCAAACTCAATGCTCAAATCTTCCAAATGATTTGGCCAACTAATGGGAATGATTAATTACGATCCTCTTCCCCTGCTCTCTAGGATCTAAAAAATCAGGACAGGCTAGCCTATACTTTAACACTATCTGTTGGTTAAATATTTTTATAGCAGACCAACTATACTTGAATCTTGGGTGATCCCTCAAGATGGAAATGGATTCTTGAGAAATATCTGGTTGTGTATTTCAAAATTATTTGATTTCTTTAATTGTTTGATTGCTTCTGATTAACTTCTGTTACTATTATTTGGATGTCTTATATTGATTATAATTGTTATTTACGAATGGAAATATTGATCATAACACTTAAATAGTTAATGTAGACCAGTGCCTTATTCCCTTTGGGAAATAGAGTTATTCTTCTTTCTTGATCCTACATATAACTTTGTGAGATACATTTTTAAATCCATTGCTTGAATGAATTTGTCACCTCTACTGACCTCTATGTGTTCAGTTTGTTATTTTATATTGCAATTAGTCTTATTGAATTTAAATTTTATTGGGAAAATACCAATAAGACATAATCAATATGAAAACTATACTAATTCTGATATTCAAATAGCAATATAATCAAAACAACCTCCCACACAATGACTCAAACAGTTTCTACTTTCTCAGAAATAAAAATCACAAAGAATTGATCAATTTGAAAGATTAAGAAAACTATACTAATTATGATATTTAAATAGCAATATAATCGAAACAACCTCCCACACAATGAATCAGACAGTTTCTACTTTCTCAGAAATAGAAATCACCAAGAATTGATCAATTTGAAAAAGTAAATCCACACCTTTGAGAAAAAGAGGAATTGATATGTATTAATATTGAAAGTTTGTCCACATACAAGTGAAATATATATAGAGAGATAACTTGGAAAAATAAGTCCCACTTCCCTCATCTATTACAAAATAATCTTCTTTATATAGTAGAAGATCTTAAAACAAGTGAAAGGACATGAGTCTTCACCATTAGTTACAACTGTAGTTTGGAATAACTAAAACAAATTGAAAAAATGATCAATTTATAAAAACAAACTACTTGAACTGATCATCTCCTAGCAATGCTTTGCATTCCTTGATGTTCTCTTTGTATCCCTTGGCTTGTGTATTTAATGACATTCCCTGATGCCCCTTTAAAAAAAAATCAAAACAACTCCTTGTCACTCATATTATTGCTCCATCGGTGTACCTCTTGTTTCTCTACTTCATCGATATAGCATTCCTCTGTCGGGTTATCCTTTGAAATCATTTACCAATTTTTATTGTTACATCAGTCACTCCTTTGTGACCTTTTACCATCAGGATAACCTTCTAAGGGTTTTGACAATAGTAGATTTTTATGACATCAGTATACAAATGAAGTAAGTTATATTGATGGTCTTGAAATTTTGAGTTTTCCCTACATATAAAAAATTCACAACTATAAATTCTTATCATTAGATAAAATATGCTTCACAACATTCATAGTTCCAGCTAGCATCATGATCTGGTTATGAAAATTTTACAAGAAATCTTTTGTAGCTTCAATGTTTGTGGGATGATGTCAAATACAAAACCTTGGTGATGACCTCTATATAACAAATTGGATGTTTGTTCTTATAGGAATGGTGCTACAAAATTTATGAATTTTGGTATCCCAACAGAGTGGAAGGTGGAGGATTAAGATAGGATGGGGTGGATTATGGATTTGGAATAGTGAGAGGATTACAATGATGGATTGGAGGATTAGGATTAACTAGAGAAATGGGAGTATGAAGTGGAAAAGGTGTTGGGGAATAATGAGATGAAAATTTGGATTTGGGACAAAGATGATAGGATTTTTATGTAGTGATGGAGGTTGGGATATGACCATGGGAGAATATGCAAATGTGGACATTTCATGAGGAGGACATGAGGGTGTGACATAAGAGGGAGATGTGTATGGATGATATAATGAGTTCCCCTTGTCAAATATATGATAAGGATTACCTTGGAAACAAATGGTAGGTATGCATGGAGACATGATATGGTGGCTTGGAGAAAGAATTGGATTTTGGAAGATGTTGGGAACAAGCCTATTAGAAATGATGGCATCAATATTTTTAACATACTTGGCATGATGACCAAGACTTTCATTGGCATCAAAATAAGATGGAGTGGAGGGGGAATCATAATGGACAAACTAATTAAAATAATATTTCAACATGATGATTAGTTTATGAGTTAGGTAGGGATGAAGGATGCAGGTGGATGATGGACTAAAGTTGGTAAGAGGATTATCAATAAGTTTGAGCAATGATGAAACAAAAAGGAAGGTGATAAAAAATGACCCATTTGGCTACAAATATGGAGGGATAGACAATCTAATGGGGATTTTTGGATTGGAACAACCATTTAAGATAATAAAATGAAACTTTAATGTCAAGGATCAAATTGACTGTTTGATGTTTTATCCTTGACCTAAGAGGATGATAATGATGATGTTTGGACAAAAGGTTCTATTGTGACATAGTGCAAACCTATTGGATGGTAATGCATACCTGTTCTCTTGAAAATTTGGTGAAGTTTTGGTACAAATCACAATATCATTGGAATACAATGCAATCATGCTAGACTTCAGTTTAGACCTAGTGATTTATGATTTTTAAAAATCAATTTTAACAAAATTGCAATCTCACTGGAACACAACACAAACATGTGACTCTATAGTGCAATCCCTCTAGGTTACATGATGTATAAAAAGACAAGAGTGGTAGTAAACCCAACTATTCTCAATTCAATCTCACTGGAAGTGAATGTAATCCCACAGGAACTAAAATGACATTGAATGCGCTAAGTGTATCACCTCTATTCTAAGATCAAGAATTCTTTCCAGATGATAATGTGATCTTACTGGAAGACAACACAACCCCACAAGAACAAGAAAAACTCTAAGTGACATTTTTAATAAATTTTTAGACTATGTTTTAACAAATTTTGGACCAAGTTTGACCAATGTTTTGGCAAAACTTTTTTTGTCTCTTAGCAAGAGATATGGAAAAATCAAGCCCAAAAATAGAAAACAAAATGTTTGAATGTCCAACAACTTCACAAAGCCAATTTACATGTCTAACTTAATAAATCAAGCACTTTTCCACCTAAGGTAACTACCCCTCTTTGTGGAAAACTATAAATAACTTATGCAAAGCTAAGTATGTCTCTCTCTTGTCCAAGGAAATACATATAGTGAATATCTTCAAGGGAATATGCAATCCCTTTTCACTATAATTGCTACACCAAGAAAAAAAAGGTGGTTATTAGTCTAATGTGTTTAGTTACAATTCAGGGGCTTGACACCCACAAATGAAAATGTAACTTATTTAAGAGCCTATCCCAGCCTTATAAAGGGGTTTGATATACCTCACATAAATGTGGGTATTAGTAATCAGTAAGTGTAGGTATAGATCACCAAGTAGTCTATTGCTTTCGCCTCAACAATTTATATAGTGGATTGAAAGAAAGCACCACTTTGAGTTTCCTTGAGGTGAGTACTTTTTTCCTACCAAGGTAGTCTCTCTAAAGAAAAGATATTATCATTTATCTTACACCCAAGGTTGTACAGAGCATAAGGGGAGATGATACTTTGATAACACCTTTTGGGAACTAATCTAAACAAAATAAATATTTGCAAGGTTTTTTATCACCCAAGATCTGCGAAGGCAAAGGAGTGCATACACTAATTACAAATCTTTCAAGCTAAAAAAAAAGGTTAATTCCCTTAATAAATGAAAGTTTTCCTAAGTTAAAGAAAATAAAAGATTCATTGATTAAAAAATGTATGGAAATAAACCCCTTATTTGGTAGTCCTACAAGCACACAAGTTAGTGTTTTATTTGTGGGCCTTCAACAAATGAAACAACTACAAAAACTGTTAGTGAGATAAAAAACATACAAACACACATTAGAATGTATGTTATATGAGAAAATTGAAATATGGAAATATTACAGAAAAATAGAGAACAACGTTCCCACAATTCTACAATTCAAACCCATGAGATCTAAATCTACTCGTAAACTCACATGATATAAATTCATTCCTGCTAGTTTATGCAAAATTAAATGTTGACAACATTCGTATGTATTATCAGTTCAAACCTACATATTGTTAAAAACTTGTTAAATTTGTAGAAACACGGGGTAGGAAAAACACATAGAAGTGCAAACCCATGAGTGACATTGTAAACCCATAGATCTGTACAAAGATAAATATATTAAACCTTGCTTTGTCTATCAAACTAGAGCATTCCTATAGGTTGTTGGCACATTCTTGTGTGTCCTTAGTGCAATCTCATGAGTTCTTGAAATTTTGATCGGAGTGAAAATGGATTCCATTGAAGCAAAATCTGACCTAGGGCATCACACTTTTGTCTACAAGAAATTGAAATATACACTAAAAAAGTAAAAAAATTAAATGTGGGTCCCATTGGGTGTGCCATAAATGTGTGCAAATAAAAAATTGAAATACAAAGATTAGCAACCTAAGAAAAAAATATCTAGAAAACACTCAAGATAATTAAGTTAAAAAGAGAATAAAGTAATAAAACAAGTAATCAATTAAAAGAAAACTCTAATCCTCTTTCAATGAGGATTGTCCTTTGATTTTATTATTTGATGTGTTCTCACATTTTTGTTTCTTCAAGGATGCTCACTAGTACTTCATGATGATGCACATGGATAGAGAAATGGAAGAAAAAAGATGAAGCTAATGATAATTCAAGATGGATTTGATAATGCAAATGGAAGATGAATGATAATGAGAATGCAAGATTAATGGATGCTAAGATCTAGATGAAAAATGACATTACGAGGTTGCATAAAATATTGTGTATGGGTTTGTGAAAGAAATGGAGGTATTAAATATAAATGAAGGAAAGGCGAAGGCTTATGAGAATGCACCACTTGTCCTCTTCGATGGAAAGTGAGATGAGTAGTACTGGAAAGAATGACAAGTGGAAAGGGATGAAGTGACAAGTAGAATGGAGGTTGGGAATGGTCACGTGTCCATTTGGGAGATTTTCCATCCAAATTTAAGATTCTTTTATCATTTTAATTAATTTGGGGATGTGTACATTGTTGGAAATATAATTGGGAAATGTGATACTGAGAGGGGGGGTGAATCAAATATCACCTACTAATCCATTTTGATATGTATAAAACATTTTCATAGCATCAACAATACTTGATCATAACAAAATAACTAACATACTAAGCAGCATCCATGAAAGTACTCATAACACAACAATTTTGGTTACCCAGAAACCCTTGAAAGGTAAAACTGGGGTGGGGATGACACCCACAAATCTTCACTACTGTAGTAATAAATTTTCCTATTAGGGCTTACAAAATTTGATCAAAACATGATCTACCCTGTGAGGGGTCTGCCCTGTTAAGAGCTAAAAGACTTATACAGTCTACCTTGCTAAAGGATTTGAAACTTACAACAAAGTAAGCACTCGGTTAAGAGATTACAAAAAGTCTATTAGGACTACTCGGTTAAGAGATTTACCCTGATACACTAGTTAGAATGTCTCAGTACCTGATCTTTCAGTTTGCACTGTATGCATATTACAGATTTTCTCTTTTCTGTATTGTATTGATCTCTTCTATCAGATTTATCTCTATTATGTCCTTTCTCTACTTATCTCAGTCATTGAATTCTATCTGAATGCTTCACTAATCTAAATTTGCCTCTCTATTCATTCATTTCGCATTCTCTATCTTTTCACTCTTCCATGTTTTAGGGTTTAGATCTTAACCTTATATAATTAACAAAACATCTTCATGATTCAAGATCTACGGTTCAGATTAATTCCTTTTGCCACTTAAGCCTTACTAATTTTTGATTGGCTCTAAGTATTACATAGGGATCAATGATTGCAAAATAGATGTGTAATCACCTCTATAATTACCTCAACAAACAAAATACAAAACATGAATGTCGCCCAAAATGATTTACCTCGATCACTGTGCCATAACAAACTCATATTTCATTCCTGGCTAACTTGGCAAATGTAGTTCCTGATACTTGACATTCATTGTACTCGACATATGTTGATATAGCTGTCACTCAGTAATCATTGAATATGTAACTCGGCAAAACTAGACTCAGCATAATACAAAAATGCATAGTGACCATCAGTTTACTTGGCAGTACTACTGCTTGGTAAGTATACATTACATAATTCAGCCTTTACATAATGACTCAGTCACAGTGATGACTGACCATCATTGCCTATATAAATGACTAAGTGTGGGTCACTAATAGTCAACAAAACTATAGAGATCTACAATCTCCTCCTTTGACATTAGTGGCAAAAACACTTTGTCATGACATTACACTTGTGTTTACAAAAGTATGTAGTATTAGCATAATACTCCCCCTAAGATATATACACATATTCAAAAATTTGTTACCTTCCCTTTGTCATGTCATGTCATTTAATTTCCCCCTTATTTTTGACACGATGAATCTCTTCTGGAGTGGGGATTTGAAATTATTTCTCCAGAAATGGTTTATGAAGCATCATAACCATGTGTAGTGTAGTTTCCCATCCTCTTGCAGCAACATTTAAAACTTCTGACTGCACTTCTAGCTCGATAGCTAGATTGATTAGGCTCTCGGTTGTAGACAGATTCAGATCCTTCTGGGTTAAGTCCTTAGCCTTGACCAACTTTCTTTGTATGGCCTCCAAGTGAGGTGTTAAAATTGTTTGCATAGAAAGTAGATGAGATCTAATCTTTCCATCATTAGCCATCAGTTCGACTATCCTTCCTTGTGTATGCATAATTTTGGCATAATGTTTGGAACTATTTTCTGCATCCAAGCTTAAGGACTAACTGGTGGATTTAAGTTCTTGTTGTAGTTTATCAACTAGTCATTGGTTATCCTCAGTGAACTGTTCTTCATTGAAAATTTTGGTAAGTAGAGATTGTGCATTCACAACTACTTCTTCGGTCTTTGTTACCAAAGTGGTAAGTGTGACCTATTTCACTGCAATCTCGGTGGATACTTTTTCCAGCATCTTGGTCTCAAACTTTCTTTCTGACCACTCAAATAGCTTATCACTGGCGCTACTTGCTTCATTATTTACTTTCTAAACAATATGTACAAGTTGTTCCAATATGGGAGCGAAACTATTTACATCTGACAACTAAAAAATAGCATTAAATATATCTTTAATTTCATACAGAACTTGCTTCTGCTGATGTTCTCTTCTTAGTTCTTCCTGTCTGCTTTTCCTTATCAATAAATCTTTCAATATTTGCACTGCTCATAAGATAAGTTATCAGAATCCCATTTAGGAATAACAATAACTTCATCAATGGTTACCTCTGGGGAAAAGACTTCTATTTTCTTCTTCAGTGCCTTCTTCGGTGTGCTCCCACTCAGCATCTATACAAGAGCTTGTATTGCCTCTTGTTCTGTAGGTTCCTGTACCTCAATAGCTTTGTCTTTTACTACTTTTTCTTCTGTTCCCTTATCCTCCACATGAGGACTAGTAGCTTTTTCTTCAAACTTCTCTTCTTTATCTTGTTGCAACTCTTCAGCAGATGTGGGGTGATTTTCTAGTGCCGACTTATCTTGTTCCTTGGTAGTGCTTGTACCGGCTAACATGTCAATTGTAACAACTGTAGGTTTGACGAGGGTTGTGTTAACAATTGATGTCTTATCAATTGTCAGATAAGCTTTGACTTGCAAAAGTACAGGGTTACTGCCTGGCAAAGATGTGTCTTTTGCTTTCTCAGCCCGTATATCCTCCTCGGTCAATACCTAATTCTTGATTGGGGTATCCTCTGTTATATCAACAATGTGTACTTCTGATACCTTCTGAATTTCCTCTACCTTAAGAGCTTCAGTATTCAGAATGGGTGATTCCATTAAATTTAGTTCTATTGTAGGCTCGACATCCTTAGATGTACTAGCACCTTTATCTTCATCTTTGTCAATCAAAAAACCAAACACTATCTTCCAAATCTTGATACTTTCCTGTACAACATCCTCAACCTTGTGTTGAAGGATTAAATAAGCTCTAAGCTTAGGGTCAAATTTTTCTCGGTGTTGTTCCACAATTTGTCTGATATTGGCAGGGGTGAGACTTGATTCCACTTGTTCTAGGGTGCTCTCTCTTATTTTCTTTTCTGTATTAAGAGCATATTCCCATTTTTGTGCAATCGTGTTGCTTAACTCCTTAGGGATTCAGTTCTCCAACTGAATAGGTAACATCTTGAAAATGAAAAGCATTTCAAGAATAACATCTTGAACCTTTTCTTTGTCTCCTATACTCAGGCTTCCAAAATTTAATCCTTTCAAGTCTTCCACTCTTGCAGCGTTTGTGATCTTGTGACATATGTCATCCATAGTAGGTTTGACATCCTGCAATGCAACCTTCTTCTTCACCTCTTCATCACTTTCAGTTTCCTCATCATCTTCTTGTTCCAAAACAAGTTTCCTTCCAAGCCTTTTGTTAACCTTTCTTGGCACTGCCTTAGGCTGTACAAGTTTTCATTTACTAGATGCAGGGGATTTCTTTGGAGTCTCAGCAGCTACTCCCCTTGTTCTAGGCCTCAGCACAGGTGTCAATGACACTTTAGGTTTTAGTATTCTTTTCTTGGTTGGGGGCTCGACAATTACTGGTTTCTTACCTTTCTTCTTTTCTACCTGAGCCTCTTCTTCTTCTTCTTCACTATCACTAGAGTCACTTTGTTCATCTTCTCCCAGTCCTTGGGTTAACTCTAGTGGTGCATCCTTTTCCGTTTCTTCCACATGTTTCTCCAAATTCTTTACTATTTTCTTTCTCTTTCTTTCTACAGTTGTAGCCATTAAACCCATAGTGATTTTAGATTTGGCTTCTTTGTATGTTCCAAAGTAGGGCGCTTTACTATCAATTTCTTCAACTAAGAGGGTTGTAATAGCAGTAGTAGCTTCATCTATATTTACTTCATAGGGTAATGGCATTAGCCATGAAATCCTAGGCAAGGCTGCTTGTGCATAAGTGAAGTCTGTGTCAACTAGAAAACATATATCCTTGCTGTACTTTTCAACCAATGACACATGGAATCTACTCCTCTTTCTCATTTTCTTTTTGAATTCAACAAAATAGTTATCCATCACACCATTAAAACTATCTCCTATCTGACCTATGAACTCACTAATTTGAACAGTAATGGGTCTCTTCTTGTCCCATATCACACCTCCATGAGTAGGAAAACACTTCTGTATATAAAAGAATAGACAGATTAGCAAAGAGCCAAACTTACACATTGAATTCTTTGTAGTCCAGATCAAGTTAAGGTTCTTGGCAAGCTGAGTGAGCTGGAGCTCGGCAAGATCATACGTGTGTCCTTTCTTAATGATTTTCCATGCTTGGTCCACTGCCATATAGGGGACGTTGTCTAATCGACTGGATTGGTAGAATTTGTGCAAGATAACCCTAACAACAAAGTCAATTTATGGATCTATTATGGTGGAGATCATCATTCCACGTTTGTTCCTTACCGCTTGTGTGTTTGCCTGAATGTCTTCTTTTCTTGAACACTTCATTGTCCTTTTTCCTTGAATCGTAGGGTATCCAGTAACTCGTTGGATCATTTCCTTTATTATCTTCATGGGTCCATCTTCCAGCCATAGTTTCATATCATGTACTTGACTCAATACTATTTTTATCCATTCAACTTTGAAATTCTGTGGGAAATCTAGGGCATGCACTAACCCTTGTTCAGCAACCGATTAATACTCCGACTTCAACACTCCATTATCACATAACTTGTCATACGCCTCCCTGATCTCATAATCTCTAATTTCTCCAATTTTGCACATGTAAAAGGACCTAATATCATTCATTATCAACACATTCTCTAGAATTGAAGATAGGGCGCCGATGAAATCTCCTTTTATTGCAGTTTTTGAAATTGCCCTAAATATCTGTAGCTTGCAAACTTCGTTTCTCAACAATTGTGCATTGAAAAATTCCATCCCTTGTTTCTTCATTGTAGTAGATGATGATGTTGCCATTTTAATTTGAAATTTCCAAAAAGAAATGTTTCCTTGGTAATGTACCTTTCTCGTAAGTGTCTTGTAGATGATTTTTGCCGACAACATGCTGAAAAGATTTGGAATCGCCTTTAACAAACTGGTTGCTCGTACTCTGAATTGCTCAAAGAAATCTCAATTCGCTTGGTGAAATGAAATGGGTGGAAAATTTTCGCTTTATAGATTCTAAAAAGTAGAATTAGGGCCTCATAAATGCTTCGTACAAATTTTCTAAGTGGAATACATCTGTCTTAGAAAAATCATGTTAACCTTGGCTAACACAAGCTCGGTCAATATAACTATTAAGACACAGCTCAGTGTATATAGCATCTCAGCCACACTAGGTGCTCGACATACATTAATAACTTGGTCAAGACATTGACTCCCGACATTAAAAATGAAATTCTCTATTTCACTCAGATATGTCCTAATGCATCTTTATCTATGCAGATATGGAATTTTACTCAATCTTTATGTTAGGAACTGATGTAAGATAAAGCCTTGTAAGATTCAGTTCCAAACATACCTTCTATGCATAGTTAGAAGAAGTGTGATCACCTGATCCATCGGATTGGGTGACCTTAGATGTGCTAGCTTCACTTGTGCTTTCTTCTTCTTTCTTCTTCCATGTCTTGTCCATCTAATTTTTCAATTTTTCACGGATATCTTCATTCTTATTCTGATCGTTGCTCAACATAGGTGATCTACAATCTTTCTTTAGGTGACCTATCTTATTAAACTTGTTACATACCATGCTTCCATTCATCTAGCTTTTAGATTTACCTCTGAAATGAGTTTTCATACAATTTTCTCCAATGTGTCCATATTTTCCATAGTAATGACAATTGTACCAAGTGTTATAATCCCAATTGTATGAGTTATTCTTCATAGGTGACTTAGTCTATTCATTTGATGACCATCTAGGTTTAGATCTACATTCAAATGCTCTATGCCCATACTTCTAACAGTTGAAACAATTACCTTGAAACTTAGGTGAGGTAGATGGATTACTGACCTTAGACCTACATTCATGTGCCTGATGTCCATGTTTCTTACAGTTCAAGCAATGCCAATTGAACTTAGGTTTAGGATCAAACTTACCACATTTGCTTCTGCATATGTTGGCTGTATGTCCTGGCTTTCCACAATGATGACATGTGGGCTTGTTGTTCTTTGGTTTTGCATTCTTCTATTCTCCATTCTTTGATGATTCTCCTTCTTCAGTAAATGATGCATTCATTTAGTCCAAGTCTAGATCTATCAAGAGATCTTCTAGGTGACCTTAATAGCCCTTCAAAATATTTTGCAGCTTCATTAGGTTTGTTCATCCTTTCATTGATTTCCTTTTCAGATCTTAGTTCATTCCTCAATTGATCATTTTCAGACCTCAGTTGGTTGATTTCCATATCTTTCTTGCCCAACTCTTGATTAACCAACAACAATTGATTTACCATGTCTAGTTGATTATTAGTCAACCTTTGCATGTCACTTGTCCTTTCATCTAGTCTTATTGCAATTTGTCTTTTGTCTTCTTTAGCCATTGTCTTATCATCTTCAACTTTCTTTTTCTGTTCAACTACTTTACAAAGTCTGACAAATTGAATTTCCTATTCTCTCCTTATATTTTTGATGTCATCATTTAGTATGGTATTTTTCTCCAGTATCTCTTTTATGGCTTTGTCACTTTCTGCAGAGTTTCCATTATCAAATAGTCCAGTGGTGTCTTCTTCTTGATATTGTGAATCATTTTGCTGAATATCAATTTCTCTCCTTCTACTCAAGGATTTCTTCAGTTCGCTTTTGGCTACTTCCAGTCATTGTAATGCCAACTATACATCAATCTTTTGATTCTCTATGACCTTTCCCAGCTTATAGACTTCCATCTCAAGATTTTTTTCTTCAAGTGGTTAGACTTTCTATGAGAAACCTTGCAGCTCTGATACCAATTGTTGGAAATATAATTGGGAAATGTGATACTGAGAGGGGGGGGGGGGTGAATCAGATATCACCTACTAATCCATTTTGATATGTATAAAACATTTGCATAGCATCAATAATACTTGATCATAACAAAATAACTAACATACTAAGTAGCATCCATGAAAGTACTCATAACACAGTAATTTTGGTTACCCAGAAACCCTTGAAAGGTAAAACTGGGGTGGGGATGACACCCACAAATCTTCACTACTACAGTAATAAATTTTCCTGTTAGGGCTTACAAAATTTGATCAAAACATGATCTACCCTGTGAGGGGTCTACCCTGTTAAGAGCTAAAAGACTTATACAGTCTACCTTGCTAAAGGATTTGAAACTTACAACAAAGTAAGCACTTGGTTAAGAGATTACAAAAAGTCTATTAGGACTACTCAGTTAAGAGATTTACCCTGATACACTAGTTAGAATGTCTCAATACTTGATCTTTCAGTTTGCACTGTATGCAGATTACAAATCTTCTCTTTTCTATATTGTATTGATCTCTTCTATCAGATTTATCTCTATTATGTGCTTTCACTGCTTAGCTCGGTCACTAAATTCTGTCTAAATGCTTCACTACTTTGAATGTGCCTCTATTCATTCCTTTCGCATTCTCTATCTTTTCACTCTTCCACATTTTAGGGTTTATATCTTAACCTTATATAATTAACAAAACATCTTCATGATTCAAGATCTATGGTTCAGATTAATTCCTTTTGCCACTTAAGCCTTACTAATTTCTGATTAGCTCTAAGTATTACATAGGGATAAATGATTACAAAATAGATGCGTAATCACCTCCGTAATTACCTCAACAAACAAAATACAAAACATGAATGTCACCCAAAATGATTTACCTCGATCATTGATCACTGTGCCATAAAAAAATCATACGTCATTCCTGGCTAACTTGGCAAATGTATTTCCTGATACTCGACATTCACTATACTTGGCATATGTTGATATCTCTATTGTTCAGTAATTATTGCATATGTAACTCGACAAAACTAGACTCGGCATAATACAAAAATGCATAGTGACCATAAGTTTACTCGGTAGTACTATTGCTCGGTAAGTATACATTACATAATTTGGCCTTTACATAATGAATCGGTTGTAGTGATGACTGACCATCATTGCCTAGATAAATGACTAAGTGTGGGTCACTAATAGTCAACAAAACTATAGAGATCTACACACATATTTAGGGAGGTTAGGATAGAATTGGTTAGGTTGGAGGTGGAGAAAATAACATTGGTTAAATGTGAGGTTAAGTGGATAAGGTGAGGTGGAAGAATGATTAGTTTGATGTGGGTTAGTTAGAGGGTTAGGTTAGAAGGGGTTAAGGTTAGGAGCCATGTGCTCAAATAGAATTAAATTAAATTTATTAATTTAATTCCAAGGTGGAGGAAATAGGAAAAAGTGTTAAATCAAACAAATAGATTTATTTGTTTAATCTAATAGTGGAAGGAGGAATTAATTATTTGATTGGGTATGAGTTCCCATTAATTAATCAATCTAACTAAGGAGATTACAGTTAAATTAATTCAACTAGGATTAGAATAATAACATAATCAACCAAATAATGTGACTAAGTTAGCATAAAAAGATGACTAAATTTAATTAATTATAGTTAAACAAATTTAGCTTTCTACACAAGGTAATTTAAATAATTTATGGAGTTGGCTTTTGAATATATATCATAATTTTGATAGTAAAATGGTAATTTGTAATGCTGATTCCACTTGAACAAAGAGGAAGACTATGTAAAAGGACATGATCTCTTCCAATTCCACGACGTTCGAGAGTCATTTTCATCACAAAATACTCCTAAATTATTTTATAAGGGGCATGAGCCTAAACAAGAAGCATGAATGTGACAAGAAGAGTCAAAATGTTCCATTCATTATAGGAGTAAGAATCATGGTGAGGAGATTTTTTTGAGGGAGCATAAAAATAAGAATGTTTGAGGGAGAAAAATAGTAAAAAGAAGTAACCATCTTTGTGAGGAGTAGTTTGAGAGAGCACAACTTTAATAATAATGTTGAATTGTTCTACCTATTAAATTATTCTATAAAGATTTAGAAGAATATGTTCAAGTTTTTTAGAGGGATATTTTTATAAGGAATCATTCTATTGTCTCAAGATTGAGTCATTCTCCCATCATGTTTCTATTTACTTTTAATATCTCAAAGGAACTTCTCATGCATAGTTTCAAAATTTATATTGTGAAATCTTTGGGGAATGGGAGAAATATTGGGTAGATCTCAATACTTTTGGAGATTTTTTTGGTAATAGTAGAATCTTTTCTCTAAATAATAAAATGGGGGGTTCTTAAACCTGGATAGTCAACATGGATAAATCACTATAAAGAACACCATAAAGAAGATAAAGCAATGAAGACCGTACACAAGAGATCAACATATTTATGTGGAAAACTGAAGAAGGCCAAAAAAACCATGTTGAGAATTATCTCATTATATATGAAACAATTATTGCAATGTTTATTTTAGGCTCACTATCAAGGAAGACCATTGTTATGTGAACTTTTAGGCTAAGGTGCATTGACCTAGGGAAAGATACAATTCTTACTCGTAAGACACACTATCTCTAAGAAAGGAACAATAATATATGATTCAAGATGGACAAACCTTCAAAATATCACCTCCAACAAATTTCCAAATGTAAAGATTCCCTTGAATCTCTACCTCAAGTGACCAACTTCACAATACTATCACCACCTCTATTACACAAATATGCAACTCTTATCTCTACACCATTCCATATAATCCATACTCTCTTTCACATCCACTTGCACTTTACAACATCAATTTGATCTTCCATATATACCATCTTCTTTATCACAAACATCAACTAGGTCAACCAAAATAGAGGACACACATAGGTCCTATCAAGTTGACCATAAAAACATAATTGTGGTGAAGGTGACAATGTAGGATCTATAGAGATGACATACAAAGATATTAACACATCTTTCACTTCTTAGAATTTTTTTTACACACTATCACACATCTTTCAAGGTTGATAACAAGGTAACATGTAGATATAAAAAGTAATTTATTACTAGTTATCACAAGATACATCTTCCAAATGAATACTCTCAATATGGATTTGAAAATGATAATGTAGGACCCAAAATCAATGAAACATAAATTTATAGAAAAGATAAGACATCCAAAGATTAACCACAAGTTGAAGAACAACTTCTTTCAGTCAAAACATAGCAGTTTCATTGAAATATACATTCCAAGCACTATGCAACAATGACTAGACCCCTTAGTAGTATGTGGAGCATATTGATTCTTTCCTTAAACACCCAAAAAATTCTCAAATTATTCTCTATTCTTCTTAATTTAGGATCAACTTGACATAACATAATTGATAGAGTCACATCATTCTAGAGAGTCAAACAAACATAGATCATTACCATCAATACTTTTAGATACCACTAGCTTCTAAAAAATGAGTTTTTGATTAAGGAAAAATAGGTTTTAAAGGGACCTAAAACCCTTTATATCAAGGGCTTACACAATAAATCATGAAAGAGAATTGAAACCAAACACAATGCTACATAGAAAAAATAGGGGAATCAATAGAAAAAACTAGTAAAAAACCAAAGGAACACCAAAAACCAGAGAAAGAACAACATAACTAGGTCATATTCTTAAACTTCTTAGTAATCTTTTCCTCCAATTGGTTGATATTCTACACCACCTTGTTCATATATTGAATATCCTAGGGAAGATTCTTGACCTTCCTCTTCAAATTGGCCTGGGTTCTCTTACTAGGCCCAATAGAATCTTCAGGTCCCTTATCCTTTTCTAAATCTAGATCAATGACCATCCTTTCTTGATGCACCTTGTCCAACATGGTAACCATGTTATTCATGCTTTCAGTAGAGGACTCAAGGACCTTATGGCTCAAATACATAATATTTTGGAGAGACTCCTTAATGCTCTTTAGTTTTTCCTCAAACCCTAAAACTTCCTTCTCATAGTTTTTCATCAATTTTTCCATGGCATCAACAGTTTTTATAAGGTAGTCAACAACATTATTCTCCTCCTCCTTAGTCCATAGCTCTTTTACTTTGGTTTCCTTGACTTTAGGGTTCTTTGCACTATCATATTCCAACACCTCCACTTTTCTATTCAAATATTTGTATTTAATTTTCAACTCTTAATTTCATGGAAATCCTATTTAATGAGCCTAAAAAAGTTCACAGCCCCATGCCTAGTAGTCTCCAAAATACTTGTTGTGAGCTCTTGATTAGGAGTGAAATCATTAATAATCAAATCTATAGGAGAGAAGGGTCTATCCTCTGTATCCATAGGGGGGTGAGAGGAAAGGGAATCACTTGAAGCGAAGAGGGAAATGAGAGCATCTACCACAAGCCCACTAGGGGAATCAACATACATAACATCCTTTCCCTTACTCTTAGGACAAACTTTCACATTTTTTCCAGCAATGGTTTTACTAGGAACAAGTTTAAAAAAATGATTTGATACATAGAACAAAAATTATAAACATGTTCTTCAAATTGTAACACCTAAAACATCAATACAAAGCATTTTTTAGATCAATTCTGATAGACAACTCAACTTTCAACAATCTACCCCCAAGTGACTTAAGACCTCAGCCATATAAAACCAAAACAAAAGAATTAACACATGGAGAGAGAGAGAGAGAGAGAGAGAGAGAGAGAGAGAGAGAGAGAGAGAGAGAGAGAGAGAGAGAGAGAGAGATTATTTTGCTACACTAGTAAGGTTAACTTACTACGAGTCATATAAAGAGATCTATGTAAAGAGAGAGTTGAATAGTCCAACAAGTCATGTTATGCTTGTCAAATCACCTCAAGGATAACTAAGAAAAGAATTGAATGATATAAAAACTACTAAAAAAATGGTGTAAATGATAACCAAGGAAAGTATTGTATCCAATAAAATCTACCAAAACAAGATTAAAAAGCAAAAGGAACAGTTTTCTAAGAAACTTAAAAAAAAAGCTTGAAAATTTTGATTTGTGGTGTGTGCATAATGTGTACACCTTACCAAAAGAAATGGTTTAAGGTAGTATGCATGCATCCAAAAGACAAGTATGTTTCCACTATGATATGCCCCCAAGAAAGGAAAATAAAGCACACGACAAAAAGAGACTACATAAGGGATCCACTAACTCAAGGGTTAGTATGCATGTTTGATAACTCATTTATATCATAAAAAAATTGATGAATTGACGCCATCCCCTAAAAAATAGTGGAATTGCAAGCATAATGGAATAAAAGTAGATAAGATGAACATAAGAGTCTTGTTGGGTCAACATTGCACAAACCATAAAGAGAGGGATAGGTCTTGACTCTTTGTATTGTCTCAAGTAGACAACACAAAGGAACATTTATGAGAATAACACATGTATGTCATAACATAGATATGACATATTGTAGGAAGCGTGAGTTCAAATTAGGAATGAAATAAAGAGTTAAAACATTCAAACTACACTAAATCCAAACAACATAAAGATAAGACATGAAATAACAAAAGGAATGTCAACCTTAATACAAACCAAGTAGTCTCCTTTTTGTAAAGATTTGCTTAATGATGCTTTTTTGATATGTGCGCTCACAATGGTTTCTCAAGAATCAAAGAGTGGAGTGATTTTGGCATTATGATAGTATGGTTGCAAGTGATTTGAAATGAAAATGGCATGGTAACTTTGTATAAAAGGTGGATAGATAAATGAGGATCAAGTCCTTAATTTATAGGATTGAAGGGGATGCAATGAATGGTTGGGATTGATTCATGAGGAAGGGTTGAGATGAATTTTGAGAGAAGCATAATGATTGTGCTTTCTCAATCTCATAGCATTGTGACAAGTGTCAAAATGGGAGAGCTTGATAAAACCTTGGGGGTGGAGTAGATTTTCCACAAAGGCATTTTTTGTCTCATATCACAAACAAAAAGGTTGGGAATGTGGCCATTTTGGGGATTGTGAAGAGATTTTGAAGTAGGAAGAATGAATAAAATATTCCTTTGGGGGGGGGGGAATGTGAGAAGCCCATATAGGCTCTTACATGTGCATTTAAGGTTGATAAGATGAAATTTGACTTTAGTGGCTAATCTTTTGGGTTAGGAATGTACAAATGATTAAAAAAAGGATTAGTCTAGGATTAAGACTAATTAGTGGGCATGGGTTCATTAGTTAGATTGAGGTTAGGTGAGGGTTAAATTTAGGAGCCATGTGCTCAAATATATTAAATAAGAATTATTTAATCACAAGTGGAGGAAATTAGGATAAAATGAACTAATTTAAATATATGTATATTTATTTAAATTAATAGAAGAAAGGGGATAAATTAATTAAAAGTTTATGGGTTACGATTAAATTAATTAGTATTAGATAATTAATTAAATTAATTTGGATATAAGGTAAAAACTATAAATAGTGTAATTATTTAATTAATAATGCAAGTAGGGGACTAAATGTATTTAAAATGGTTGATAAGCTTTAGGTGTATACATTTTTTTCCCTCTTCAAAATGACATTAAAATAATGTTTTTTTAAAGAAGATTAAAGCTTTGACAACAAAAAGAAATAGGAACATGGACTTGTCTGAAACAACAGGAAATGATGTTAGTTGGATAGGGTGATGCCCCCTTGAGAGGGTGAATGAGAATGAAAAAGGGGCTCAATCAAAATCTCAAAAGAAATATTGCCCCAATGGAAAGGAGGATAACACAAAATTTAGTCTCATGGAAAAGGTGAGGCTCAAAAGGGAGTCCTTAGGAAGGAATGACATGAGAAAAGACCTTGTAGGGGCCTAAAGGAAAACATTAAGTCTCAGAAGGGCCCCATATAAGAAATTTTATAAAAATACTATTAAGTTGCACCCTACAATTTTCATAATTTGAGAGATGAACATTTTTTCCCTAGTTTAGAGAATTTTTGCACATTATAGGAAATGGCAGTAGGAGGAGTATTAGTGCATCATTCAAACATTATGAGAATGTGAGAGGTAATGTTAATGGGAGGATTGGGAGGCATGTAGAAAAAGAATCAGAGCTTTGCATTTGATTTTGTGCATTTATTAGTTGAGATAGGAGAATAACTAGAATGCTTATGGGGTCGTGTCCCACGAGAATGAGCATGGATTCTGTGGGAACATGTTACTGCCAGATTATAAAATGGGTAGCTAGATTATAGATAATGAGAATGTAATCCTATGGCAGTGGGTATGTGGATATGAAAAGTAGGATTGTGATCCCATGGGCCTAGGATCAACATAATCAATATCCTTGTGGGGTTAGGATAGATGTTATTGCAAGAAAATTATCTTGTAGGAGGGGGAAAAAGTGAGCGATGGTTGTTGGGGAGTCTTAACTCCCATGGGATCATGAAAAATATTGGAAGGAATACCAAAAATGAGGAAAAAGAAGGTGGTGAGGCCACAAAAAATAACAAGAATCTAATATAGATGAATATGGGGGATAATTTAGTTAGGAAATTCATGGGTGAAATATCTAAGGTATCGATAACTGACATAACATGTGTGTTGTTTGTATAGTGGTTAGTGGATAGAATGGTTTCATATGAGTGACACACAATAGTTTCAAGGGCTTCAACATAGTCAATTGATGTAGACTAGGCTAGAGTTGACTGACTTGGCTTGGCTTATTTAGCTAGGATACCCCATGTGTGTATGCACATGGACATGGTGATAGTGTTGTGTGAGAGATAGAGATCTACAACCTCAAATTTCTATCTCCTGATATGGTAGAGGAATGTCACAATAGAGGACATTTATTAAATATGTAGGTTAGTGATCTATGGGGCCACAATAGTAGCATGACAAGTGGCATATAAATTTGTAGTGTAGAGCTTGGTGGGGAGAGATGTGCCACTGCACTATGGGAAGTTGGCACTAGACAAGTATTTGAATCAAGTGCCGCTAGATGTGTAGTACATTTTTATGTATGTGGATTGTTTAGAAGAAATATCTATCTAGATATAGGAGGCAGAGGGGTTACTCTGGGATTTATTCTCGTGATTATGGAGGTGGTTTACATAGGTAGGCTAGTAGCATGGGGCATATTAGTGTTGGTAAAGCTATATAGAGGTTTACATGATATCTCCTACCACAAAGGGTGCAACTTTGGGTATGCAACACTATTACAAGTATGTGTGTGGGAGCATATTTTTATCATGCGACCAATTAGAACGAAGGAGAGGGATGCACAAAAACTCATAGTTTATAGCTAGGGAATGGTTTAGGTTCATTACGAGTATATGGAGGATGTATATTATTAGAGGGTAGTGTTTTATGAGTTAAGGGATATAATTACATGAAAATCATACATGAGGATAGAGAGATTGATAGAGAATGAAAGACACACACCTTTTTATGATTACTCCTATGTATATTATTGCCTATTGAGAGAATATTATATATGTACCATCTGGATGGAGTTATGAGGTAGTTTGGGAGGATCCATGATGTTCTAGGGCCTAAGCACCAGTTTCAAAGGATCACATAGGAGAGGATTGGGGAGTTCTGGTGCCAACTATATAGGGAAGGATTATTAGGTGACTGGAGGAGGTTATAACTAGTGGAGTTGGATCCTTAAGGAGGATGAGTTGATCCAAGGGTGATAGAAAAATATTATACTTGGTTCATAGAACCTTGGATGATTTGGATATTAGGTATATCACAATTGATCACTAGATAGAAGGAATTTGATGTGCATGGGAGACATGTAGGGATGTCCCAGCCTACCTAGAGGAGGGTAGTAGTAGTAGTAGTGGTAAAGAGAGATAAGACTATGATATGGGTTGGGGGAGCAGTAGGAGGACATAGAGGAGGTTGAGGCCAGAGAGGAGGTGGAGGAGGGAGATGGACTAGAGGAAGTGGGGGTGGTAGAGGATGAGGTTGGAGGTTAGTTTTAGTAGAAGAGGATGAACCATAGTAGGTGTACCATCATAAATTATAAGAACCTAAGTGGTGTATAATTTCATGATTATTTAGAACCTACCTTAGTGTATTTTTATTATAGTTTACATAATAGGAATGAATAATTGTACTTAATGAATTCCTACATTCAAATATGGGTCCTCTATCTCTTCAATATTATTTAAAATTGAGGTAAGACCTTATTTCTAAGCGTGATCCTCTATTTATCATCCAATCAAATAATTTATTTCATCTCCTAGTCCCTATGTTACCATTTGTGGCCTCGATGTTCTACCCCAACCTCCAAACTAATTTTTGAATCTTTTCTCGCATCTATTAAGTGTCTGGGACCTATAGTTTCAGTTTGGGCCTAAAATAGATGGTATATAATGGCTCATCCATTCTATACCCAGGTATAAAATGACTTAGTCCTTCTATACCCTACATTGTGAGACTAAATTTTAATTGGATCCCTATCTTGGTGATTTAATTGAGGATTCAAATTTATAAACAACTCTTTGTATCTCCCAATTTGTATAAAATCAAGCCTCACTCTTTATTTTGGTAATATTAAATAAATTTAAAGTTTGGAGCCCCAATTTGAAGACATACCATGAAGTGAGGACTTTTTATTCAAGGCTACATCAATATTTTATCAAGCATTCAATTATTCAAACCATTTTTAACATCATGATGGAGCTACAAAAGGATTGTGATGATGACTAGGAGATCACTGACTATTGATTGGCTTGTATCCTTCCTCTTTGTATTTGCATTTGTAGGTGTAGAAGACCCAATAAATAATTGTCAAAACTTTTGTATAATCTCGACACTAAGATAGTCAATCTACAACTTATCTCGATAGAAAATTTGAGGTATAGAATGACCTAGCCATTTTGTACCCAGGTACAAAATGATCTAGTCATTATGTGCCTTTCAAAAAGTAGAGAAATTTATCATGTATCTAGATACAGTTCTTAGCATAGTAGAATATCAATTATAGTTAATTTCAAGATTCTAATAGTCGAGAATAAAGATATGAGTATTCATTTCTCCTATTTCAATCCTAGGTGCATTCAAATGTATCCTAACACTTTCTATATTTTTTCTCTATTTGATTAGATCATTTTTTATTTCATTTAGTCATTTATATACTAGTTTCTTTCATCCCTCTTTCGATTCTAAGAAACAAAGGAATAGAAACCACAAGAGAAAAAATATTGCATTAGCCTCTCTACCACTACGTTGTACTGATTTGATTTGTCTTGGGGAGGTTTTTTATTCCAATGTGCGCCATATAAATTGGTAAAAACTAGATCTTTATGTGATTCCCTCTTCACATTACACATTTTGGTGAACTTGTCTCTTTCAAGCATCATACCTTTTATTTTGGTTAGTTAGATATTGCATTTGCATCTTTCAATTATAAAAAAAGAATAAAAACTATAGTGCTTTTCATGTCATTTGTTTACATTTCATTACATGTTTATTTTAGGGAAAAATCATGTTTCTTTTCCATTTTCATCATTAGTTTGGTCTCAATTTTCTTTTATAATGTCTGATTTCTTTATGCAAGATTTTAGAGCTTTTAATGATCCATTTAGTAGCAAAGACTTTGATATGATAAATGAATTCCTTGATGACTTAATCTCTACTAAGTCTTTTTATAAACCTCCTAAACTATGTTTTCTCCAAAACTTGATTAATTTGATAGAAGGATTTGGGGTATAGAATAATCCCCTTTATCAATCTTGCAATGCTTCCTCTCCCAAAGTTTCTCTTCTTCATGACAACATATTGATGCAAGAACATACTTTTAAAACTTCCCTCAATGATCTTCCTCTTTGGAATGAACCATTGGATAATGATATTGGTCATTCTCTTGATATACACCTTCCCCATGAGAGTACCTCTTTGCAAGAGGATGATATTATGATGGAAGAGGGTGATATGATTGACAATTCCCTTAATGACACTTCCCTTCCTATCTATTTCAATAATCTTCCCTCTAGAGATGAAGCACTAATGTGACATAGTCAAGGGAGGAGAAATACCCAATGGAGATGTCCAACCTTGTAGCTAGAGATTACATAGTGGAAATTAAAAACCAAAGCAATAATAAACACCAACAAATAAGGAACAATACTCTTCAATTATCATCAAGTTGGCTTGCAAATGCAGATTACAATTTTTTCAGTAGACATGCCTCATTACTAAGGACCTAAGCCTTATTCCTGATCTTCACTATCAAATATATTTTCTATCTTCATTCTCCAATCTTCTACCCCTAAACAAGAACTACCCTACTTATATACAAGATTTCCCACCACAAGTTGATATGTTCAATCAATAATCTCCAAGATAAAGGAAACATATTACAACCTATAGGTCATGACCTAAATCCATAAGAATGCCCCCAAATAGATAGATCATGACATATGAACATGCAAGGAGGTAGACCACTTGTATAAGAACATAAAATGATGCATCATGAAGCTTTGCATAATGTGAATCTCCATCACAACCCAAATCTCTCCAACATGATTGTTAGAACAGGAAAGTGATGTAGGACTAGACCTATCATAAGGTAACTTCATCTAAAAACACTAGATCAAGCTGCAAAGATAGAGATAGGATCTCCATGATGTATAGATTACATCATAAGGATTGCATAAGATAAAAAGCCAACTAGAATGATCACTACCTAAAATAGAGAAAAATTCCCAACAACAAACAAACTGAAAAATAAATATTTTTGGTTGATGCAAGACTGATCTAAACCCAAGATTCTCTTACATGAGACACCATAGGTGAATAGAAGATGTTCCATAAGAGGAACATATGGACATCTAACATGATTCAATACATAAATCTCATGCTCATTATTGACCAATGTATCCTCTTTATCTATAACCATCATATTCTGCAAATGGCTATGCCTACTATCCAAATCCTTAGACCTACTAGTATAAAATCCCTCATTAGGTACTTCTCTAATTATCCAACTCACACCAATTTATTCTATTTTTTTTTCTCCTAGATTTATCAATTAATGTCTTCTCCCTCCTCTTTTGGTTGACTCCACCTCTAATATTAATTAATAACTCCCTTATTTCTATTCCATTCAAAAGATCCTATTGCTCATTTGATACCACTTTGGTAACCTACTGCTACAACACCATCTTGTCATCCTCAGCCTTCCAACTCCACCTATTTATGTTCATTCATCAAATCCTTTAGCAACTAAACAACCTCAGAAATCCTCTCAGCCAGCTATTGCAAATCTATCACCTTTTGATCTAAAGCAGTCTGATCTCCTAGGGTATAAGTCATGATTACACTCAGATTCTCAGCCTTCCATCCCTCTTTCAAAGGAATTAAAGTTAACTTCATTCCATCCTTCATTATAGACACAAAATTCCTTCAAAAATCATGAATAGCTCCAAAATCATACTGCCAAGGTCTTCCATGCAAAACAAAACAAGAACTCACATTAACTACATCACATAATACTTCATCCTGGTATGGTCCAATGTTGAACTTAACCCAACACTTTCTTTAACTTGCACCATATGGTCATCTTGAAACCAAATTATCCCATATGGACATGGGTTTTTAAGTCTCCTCATTCCAAGGTTTTGTACCATTTCTTATGAAACAAGGTTTTTAGTACTACCAATTTGTCCATTAGCACTTTCCAACATTTGTTTTCTGATTTAAAAACTATACAAAATAACTTATTTCTCTAAAAATGCTCAAATTCCTTACTCAGCATAACTCTCTGGAACATTAGAGATTATCCCATCTCAGGTGCAATCTCTCTTTCAAAAGGTCCATCCTCAACTTTCTCCTCATGCGCCACCAAGTTATATTTTCTTTTACCTTTGCTAGAATTTCAGGAATATTTGAAAGCCCTGTGACCAACATTCCCACACTTGAAACAAGTACCTTTGAAACCACTATTTCTACTGCTCCTTCTAAGAATCTTTTGATTAGGTTCTCCATCAACAAAAAGATTTTCTTTTCCCTTATCACCAATTATGTCTCTTCCCTTAGGGTTTTCTTGTCTTTTCTTCAATGTTTCTTCTTCTTTTAGGGCATATTGATAATAATCTTCAATTGTACTAATCCTCAGCATATTCAACTCGTCCTGAATGTTAAGTCTCATACCATCGATATATCTAGCCTCCTTCTCTTTAGATGACTCTTGGTGTCTAGATATGATTTGTATCTTGTAGAACTCCTCGATGTACTCCTTAACAGTCAAATCCTTTTTCTTTAGATTCTATAGTTTCTTAAACAATTCCAATTCATAATCCTTTAGTATGAACTTGGCCTAAAGTCTATAAACCATAAATCTCCACCTAGTGATCTTAGATTCACCATTATCTTTCCTATATTTCTACAATTCCTTCCACCATAAGGGAACATGAACCTTCAACTTAGTCTGTGCTAACCTAACCCTCTGTAGATCCTTAATATCTTCAAGCCCAAAGTAATCTTCTAATTCACTAATCCAATCTATCAAATCCTCAGGATGTAATGAACCAGAGAAATTAGAAACATAAAGTCTATGACTCTTACCCATTTGTGTCATAGCTCTTAGTAATATTTATTCATCTGCAGGGATCTCAACCTTAGTTGTCTCAAGATATTCAACAACTTCTTCATATTCATCTTCAGTTTCAAGGTTCCTTCTAACCTCAGTTAAAACATGTATGCAAAATTAGGTGAATACTATTATAAATGATAAATTAACTATTTTAAGATTAATAAATCTATCTAATTAGCACACTACAATGAAGAATACAATCAAAATGAAGCTAAAATAACATTTTACCTTCACCTACCATGTAGCTTGTCTCCATTGCTCTCCTAGCCTTGATTTCTTGAAGATGTTGAGCTCTTAGATTTCCAAATGAAGCCTTCTCCCAAGATGCTACCAAAGTGTGGAGATTTGATGATGAATGCAAGAAAGCTTAAAGCTTGATTATGCAACTAATGGATGGAATGCAAGATGGATTTGATGATAATATGGATACTTGAATGCTTTTAGAATGCTTGGGGTAGTGGCAAAATACTTGAAATTTTCTTTGAAACAATGTGACACGCACATTATTTCAAAGAGGGGAAAAATGTATACACTTAAAAATAGCTTCATTAATTAATTAAATATTTATTATTTAATTAATATCGACTTGATAAATTAATTAAATATTTATTATTTAATTAATAATTATTCCTCTATTTATTAAATAAATTATTCAATTTATTTAGTAAATTCACTATAGTTTATTTCTCTATCCTAAGTCTTCTAATTAGTCTTATTAAAGTGATTTAATTAAATATACAATCACCTAAATATGACTAAGTCCTCTAGTCCACCTCACCTACCTAGTCACCTGACACATCACTTTGGCTAAAATAAATAATTATTAATAATTATTTATTAGTAATTATCCTCACCCACACATGTCCTATTCTTAAGGGCTATGTGGCCTCATAGGACTTGGTCTCATGACCACATGTCCTCTCTTAAACCAAGTTAAGAAACATGCCCTATTCCTAAGGGGCTTCTCAAGCCACCTCTAAGGGTCAAAGGTGACTCATAGGACACTTGTGCAAAGAGTCCTCATGAGGAAAAGGTCTCTCTCTCTTTCTCTCTTTGGTCTTTGTGAGACACTTGACATGTGTCTTTCCCTTCCACCTTGTTCTCCTCCATGTCAATGTGAGAGGAACATCATCCCTATTCTTCCTCTCACATCCCAATCCCCCTTTCTCTCAACTCCTTCAACCAAGTCAATCCCAGCCCTAGGATCTTCCACCTTTCATTCTCCACCATAGGATTGTGCCACCTAGGCCTAGATCCTCCAAAAATCTATAAAAGGAGCCTAATTTCCCCTTTGTGAGCTAATAGGTATTTTTGTAATAGGCATTCAAGAAATCAAGCATCCAAGCATCCAAGCATTCTAAAAGAATTCAAGTATCCATATTATCATAAAATCCATCTTGCATTCCATCCATTAGTTGCATAATCAAGCTTTAAGCTTTCTTGCATTCATCATCAAATCTCCACACTTTGGTAGCATCTTGGGAGAAGGCTTCATTTAGAAATTTGAGAGCTCAACATCTTCAAGAAATCAAGGCTAGGAGAGAAATAGAGACAAGCTACATGGTAGGTGAAGGTAAAATGTTATTTTAGCTTCATTTTGATTGTATTCTTCATTGTAGTTTGCTAATTAGATAGATTTATTAATCTTAAAATAGTTAATTTATCATTTAGAATAGTATTCACCTAATTTAATAGTATTGACAACATACAAATCATGTTGCTCTACAAATGCTATTAATAGTGATACGCCAGCACATACCTTATAGTGTGTTTTGTAACCCTTAACAGGGTTGGTTCTTAACCAACCTCACTTCAGAAGAGTGAAATCATTTTGGGTTACCGGTCCCAGGTGGTTTTTCCCCTAACAGGGTTTCCACGTTAAAAATCAAAGTGTTATATGTATATGGATATGGTGAATTGTTATTTTACTTTACACATTACTATAATTGGATTGATCGACAATAAATACACTATTTAATTTACTATTATTTGGTAAATGAACATAAAGGCACAGTTGATATATTACCGATTTGATTAAATTTTTTGAAAGATTTGTTTTATACATTAGGGAAACTATTCAATTCCCTCATTTTTCTTCAATATATATCAAGTAAAAACTAATCAATTAAAAACTATTCAATTCCCTCCTTTTTCTTCAATCATTTATTTGCATAAACAATCACACCATCAAATCTCTAAGATAATGATTGGGAAACTATAGACTTTACACCCACTTCTGTAGTAAAAACAAAATCCTTGAATTTGAGAACTAAACACCTTATTATAACACATGTATAGATATTGATTGGGCCTCTTTAAATTTCAATCCAATTCCACCTAGAGGAGACCTTTATCCTTTTAATATCTTGAACCTCTATGATGGACATGGTATAGGATGTGTGCAAAAAATATTGAAACCCATGATAAATCTACACATTTTTTGAAAGAAACTATAAGATTACAATCTTCTCATTTGTCCAAACAATCTATAAATTCTTCTCCTAATTTTTCATCACAACAAGAGAATATGTTGTTTGAGATTTTCAATGCAAAATTAATTACTATCCCTTTAAGAAACCAAAGAAAAAATAGAAAACACAAGAAAAACAATTCTTTTATTTGTATGTATCATCAAGTTCCTAGCCATAAGAATAGTGAATAATATGATTTGAAGTGTAAAACTCAATAATTAATTGATTGTGGTATGATTTAAATAGCATTTAATAATGAATTACACATTTTGCATGATCATTCTAAACAACACCTAAGTTCCTATTATGTTTCTCCTCACTATGTGACACTAATAGCCTATACTTTGGGGGTTCATTGTCATTTATAGTGGTGCAATCATACTTTGTGAGAAACATAAATCTTCCTTATTCCTTGTCTCCACATTTTGTGGGCAAGGGGTACTATTTCATTCTCTTGTCCTAAAATGTCTTGTACCCCTAGCCTCCAAAATATGGATGAAATAGAAGATGTTTATCATATTATAGTCCATAATATTATAAAGAGAAGATATGTTGTAACCAAGATTTATTCCTTTCAAGGGTCTCTTCCCACTTGCGAATATCCTTTTACAATTATCTATTCCTTGATTAATAAGTGTTTTCACTCTTTGCTAGGGTTATAATATACATTATTGGTTTAAGGATATCTCCTTGTTGTTGGAATTAGGTATCCTTATTCTTTTTTTTTCATAAGGAGGTGGGAATATATGTTTCCTCCTTTTACATTATGCAATATTATTGATCCCTAAGGAGACAATTCTTTCCGTAGGACTGATCGTCATTATTGATCCCTAAGGAGACAATGCTTTCCTTAGGACTGATCATCCTTATTGATTCCTAAGGAGATAATTATTTCCTTAGAACTGATCATGCTTATTGATCCCTAAGGAGCCAATTCTTTCCTTAGGATTGATCATTTTTATGGATCTACATAGAGACAATGATTTCGATAAGACTAATCCCCTAAGCTGCCTCATTGCATAGATTTCTAAAGGTAGAATTGAGTAGAATAACACAACTTGCTAGACCATCAATTAGCCTTCCCTTTTTTTATTTGGGATGAGTGGAACTATCATAAAAAAAATTTCTGTCATTTCCAATATTTTCCTCTTCTTCTTTCATGAATCACCTAGCATAATCCAACTTTCTAGCTTGTTAGATTCATGGTTTCTCTCTTCCTTCTATGGCCTTGTAGCTTTTCTAGTGGGTTAAATGATGGAGAATGTTTTGTACCTAATATACTTCACTTAATCACTCATATCTTGAGTTAGAGAGCTCTAATTCTCACATCATTCATTGCATTGAGATTGTGATTAATCTCCCTATCCATCCAAATACTCTGTAGAATATTCCAAATTCATTTTGAAAACTATTAATAGCATTTGTTAGGAAACTTATGTTCACAATTTGTTGTGGTAAATATGATATCCTATTTTACCTTCCTCATTAGTAAGCCGAAATAGGGAGGCATGTAGCTACCTATGAATTTCATCATTCTCTTAGTAAGATTTAGGTGGTTTATGGTTTTTGAGTGACAAAGTGATTTTTAAGAATGTGGTTCCTAACATTTTGTTATAGGTATTACACATTGGGGGCTTCTGTTAAAAAACTTTGGAATGTACTTTTTCATTTACTATTTCTATACTTTAGCTTGCATATGTATGTAGTGTCATATACCACTAAAGTGGGGGATAAGTGTACCATCACATGATTTTTTAGCACCTATCTTAGTGCATTTTCATTATAATTTGCATAACAAGACTTCATAATTGCATTTAATGAGCACCTAAATTCAAATATGGGTCTTCTATCCCTTCAATATTTTTTAAAATAGAGCTAAGCTCTTATTTCTAAGTGTGATCCTCTATTCCTTCTCCAATAAAATAATTTATTTCATCTCCTAGGACCTATGTTATCATTTTTGGCCTTGGTGTTCTATCTCTACCTCCAAAATGATTATTGGATCTTTTCCCGCATCTACTGAGTGTCTGGGACCCACAATTTTAGTTTGGGCCTAAAATAGGAGTTATTGAATGTATCAACCATTCTATACCTAGGTATAAAATACCTTAGCTTTTTGGTACCCCACATTTTGAGCCCAAATTTGAATTGGGTCACTATCTCATTGATTTAATGGAGTATTAATATTTACAGTCAACTTTCTAAATTTTATCTCCCAATTTTGTATAATTACCAAGCCTCACACTTAATTTTGGTAAGATGAAATAAATTTCAATGTTCGAGCCCCAATTTGAAGATATTCCATGAAGTGATGAATTGTGAATCAAGTATACATCAATACTATATCAAGTATTCAAATCATTATCGACATCATGACAGAGGTACAAAATGATTGTGATGATGACTAGGAGATCACCGACTATTAATTGGCTTGTATCCTTCCTCTTTCGATTTGGATTTGTAGTTGCATAAGACCCCAAAAGTAGTTATCAAAACTTTTGTGGCATCTTGATACTGAGACAACCAGTCTGCAACTTGTCCCAATAAAAAACCCTAGGTATAGAATGGCCCAACCATTCTATACTTGGGTGCAAAATGACCTAGTCATTCTTTACCTGTGTACATAATGACTCAACACACACACACACACAGAAGTTGGATAAATACCCAAAGTAGGAAACTTAAAAAAAGACTTTTTATATATATTATATAAAATAATATATATTAGTATAATTTATAATATAATATAAGAGCCCCTTGTGAGTCGATTTGTGTTTGTCATTGTACCTCATGTTTCATGTCGAGCATTCTTAATGTGTATCCTAGGTGATGTTTTGTGTGCTTTTAAAAAAAAATTGTTGTGTGTTTTGCCTTAACATAACATAACATAACATAACATAACATAACATAACATAACATAACATAACATAACATAACAAACATAACATAACATAACATAACATAACATAACATAACATAACATAACATAACATAACATAACATAACATAACATAACATAACATATTATGTTATGTTATGTTATAATATAATATAATATAATATAACATAACATAACATAATTCCCATAGCCTCAAAGAGTTGGTTGACACTGCTATTCAGTATGCAGAGAAATAGAAGAATGATAGGGATTTTAATAAAGAAGAGGTTCCCATTATGGATGACTTTGTCGCTAGCATGAGGCACGATATGCCTATCTCTCAAGATTCTTAGGACAACATTTAGGAGGGTAGTGATGATTCCAATGAACAAAAGGCTAAAGAGTCTTCTATCAAGCTTATCTTCGAAGATTTTAATGATAGGGAAGATATGACTACTGGTGTGTTGCAGATTGCCAAAGTTGAGGCCCTTTATTCCTTTAGATTCAGTAAATGGTGTTTTCATGAGATTAAAAGGCTCCATTTAAAAAGTAGAAAGCTTGAAGCTAACAATGCCATCCTCCATGAGAAAGTGGAGTCTTTGATCAATGAGAGATCTTCTAACTCCCCTGCTACTGATATTAAGGAAAGAATGGATAAATTTGATAATACTCTTATCAATATCCTCCAGCACAGTATGGATAGTATGAAGGCTTCCAGTACTAACCTCAAGGCTCTGGGCAACTTGCTGGATAATGCGGCGGAGGATGATACTGAGATTAGGAATGCTCCTATGCTGGATAGTGGTGGCCCTAGTTCTCGGACCCGTGGGAGGAAAAAGTCCCCTCTGATTAAGAAGAACATGGATGAGATAAAAAGTGTTATTGGCAGGATGGATAACATCTAGGCCAAGATGGAGAAAACGCTGGATGAAAAAGTTGGGGTTCTATATGTGGATGCTTAGCCTAGTGCTCCTGCTGGTTTTTTGTGTTTCTTGTTGTCTTTTTGCATGGGTTTTTGTCCCTTTTAACACTATGTATCCCTTGATATGGGTAGATCGATGTTGTATGCCTCTTTCTTGGTGTTATGCTTTCTTCTTCCGATCTTTTGATCTTTAAAAGATGTAAAGGGTTTAGCATAACATAACATAACATAACATAACATAACATAACATAACATAACATAACATAACATAACATAACAATAACATAACATAACAATAACATAACCATAACATAACCATAACATAACCATAACATAACAATAACATAACATAACAATAACATAACATAACATAACAATAACATAACATAACAATAACAATAACAATAACAATAACAATAACATAACATAACATAACAATAACAATAACAATAACAATAACAATAACAATAACAATAACAATAACAATAACAATAACAATAACAATAACAATAACAATAACAATAACAATAACAATAACAATAACAATAACAATAACAATAACAATAACAATAACAATAACAATAACAATAACAATAACAATAACAATAACAATAACAATAACAATAACAATAACAATAACAATAACAATAACAATAACAATAACAATAACAATAACAATAACATAACATAACATAACAATAACATAACAATAACAATAACATAACAATAACAATAACATAACATAACATAACATAACATAACATAACATAACATAACATAACATAACCATAACAATAACATAACAATAACAATAACATAACATAACATAACCATAACATAACAATAACATAACGTAACAATAACATAACCTACCAATAACATAACCTACCAATAACATAACCTAGCAATAACATAACATAACAATAACATAACATAACAATAACATAACATAACAATAACACAACATAACAATACAATAACATAACATAACATAACATAACAATAACATAACATAACATAACCATAACAATAACATAACAATAACATAACAATAACATAACATAACATAACATAACATAACATAACATAACATAACAATAACAATAACATAACATAACATAACATAACATAACATAACATAACATAACATAACATAACATAACATAACAATAACATAACATAACATAACATAACAATAACATAACATAACATAACATAACATAACATAACATAACATAACATAACATAACAATAACATAACATAACACAACATAACAATAACATAACATACAATAACATAACAATAACATAACATAACAATAACATAACATAACAATAACATAACATAACATAACATAACATAACATAACATAACATAACATAACATAGAAAGTTATGTTATCATTGGATTTTGATTAATAAAATCTTGGCCTAGGCCTTTTACCAAAAAATAATAATAATATAATATAACATAACATAACATAACATAACATAACATAATATAATATAATATAACATAACATAACATAATATAATATAGCATAACATAACATAACATAAGATAATATAACATAACATAACATAACATAACATAACATAACATAACATAATATAACATAACAGAACATAACATAATATAATATAATATAATATAATATAATATAATATAATATAATATAATATAATATAATATAATATAATATAATATAATATAATATAATATAATATAACATAACATAACATAATATAACATAATATAATATAATATAATATAATATAAGATAATATAATATAATATAATATAATATAATATAGTATAATATAATGTAATGTAATATAATATAGCATATATTATATATAGTTTGATATTATAATTTATTATATTGTTATAATAAATACTTGATTTTTTATTTATTCAATCATATCAGGTATCTGATAGGTATCATGTACCCAATATGTATCAGGTACCCAATATGCATCAGATACCAGATACATCTGACACACGTAGGATTTTCTTTGGGATTTTCCTTGGGTTTTGGCTTTGGGATGACAAACCTAGATGGTCAACCCAAAAAACCTGTTTTCCATATTTCCTCCAATCTCCACACGTCGACCATGTAGTTGACAACTTTTTTTCACCTGAATTTGATGAAACAAGAAAGGGCAGATTTCCATCAATATAATTGTTGTAAAATTTTGAGTTGAATAAGTAATTATTATTTATTTTCTAATTGAGTTACCTCTAAAGTCCTAATTGATAGACTGATTGAAAAATAACTATAACTTTCAAATGGTATAACATTTTTGAAATCCGAAATATGCGTCACCTACTACACAATTTGATGAAGTTTAGACTAAGTTAAGGTGGCCAGACACGAGAGTTTTTTATATTTTGGAAAAATTCTAGCAAAAAAATCATAATTAATTATTTACTTAGAAAAAAATTACAAAAAAATATGCATCACATCCAAACATGACTCTACTACTTATATCTAGAATCTTGTAAAATAAATTATCATTTGATTGTGTTTAAGGTGGTCAGACATACACCTACTTATGTTTTTCCTTAAATTTTTGTACTACTGCATTGGAATCTAAAAATTTCACCATATAGAACAATTCTTTTCAAAAAAAGGCTAATATCTTAGAAACTATATTCAATTTTCTACATATTATGTTCTTACATATTTTTTTATATAAGAATGATAACTTGTTCAAATTTTTGTCAACTTGCCTAACCTTGATTTTCTAAATTTTCATTGTCACTTAAGGGCCTAGTTTAGCATACATGATCCCGCACATACCCTGCAATAAAATTGGTCATTTTGCTTCTAGATGTCCCAAGAGAGTATCAAAGGATAAGCCTAGGAAATTTCAGCCTAAATATTAGAAGAAGTGTTATTTTGCTGCTAGTGAAGGTGTAACTAATGATGAATCTAAAAAGAGTGAAGATGAGATTGTGTTTATTGCTATTAGAGATGAAAATCATAGTTTCCAAAATGAAGGAAAAGCCTTGGTTACACATGTTGAGGAAAAGGATGAATGGGTTATAGACAATGGTTGTTCACATCACATGACTAGAGACAAGAGAAAAATTTGTGAAGTTGGAAAGGTATGATGGTGGTGTTGTTAGATTTAGTGACAATACTCCTTGTATGATCGGAGGTATAGGCTTCATTACACTTGATGGTAATGTTAGCAATAATCATGCACCAACACAAATGAGAGGGGGGGTGAATCAGTTGTGTGCCAAATTTGAAACTCAAATCCTTTTAATCTTATTAATTTGAACAAACTGAAACAATAATATAACCACAAGAACACCACAAAATTTGAACACCATACATAACACAAGGATTTTTTTTGAGGAAAACCTTGTTAAGGGGAAAATCCTGGTGGGGATGGAACCACAAATAATGCACTAGAAATATTATGTCCCTATTAGGAGATCTAGCCTTGTTAGGAGCTGATTATTACTGCTAGTACATGTCCATGTTAGGAGATCTAGCCTTGTTAGGAGCTGATTATTACTTCTAGTACATGTCCCTATTAGAGGACATACCTTGTTAAGAGTCTTTCCAACCCTGTTAGGAGTTGAGTATAAAGATAGGATCATTGCCTAAGCATATTGCCCAAAGTGAAGTTTAAATCCACCTTCTAAAGGTTAAACCCACCTTCTAGATCCACTATCTAAATAAATGTATAAGAGTATACAATAACAGTAATGAACTGACTTACAACAACTTTCCTTACCTATAAAGTTCCAATGAAGTTCTTAATGAATGATCTCTACTCTACATTCAACATACCTCTCAACCACAAGCTCACAACCCCTAAAAACATCCTTACAACACTCCAAGGAATGACTTTCCTTTATACAAGTTAAAAAATAAATTAGGTCATCATGTTAGGACTTCCCCAATGTACAAATGAGTACATAGACCCTTTCTAAGATACACATGATATCTTAAAAAAGTATACAAAAAATACAAATAATCAAATGCATGCCAAGATCTACAATCTACACTAGAAACCCTTTAAACATGTTATCACCTTTGGTCAGCCCCAAATAGGTCTTCGCAAGATCACACACCACATATGATGTCACCATGATCCCAATGATCCAAGAATCTTACAAAATATTCTCCCATGTGTATTCTATCAAGCCTCAAGCTCTCATACCACAATACATGCTCACATCCAAGCTATACTGAAAACTCAGAGATCATTTTTATCATAAACCTCTATCACTTCATTATAACCAGTCTCCACCAACTCATCCACAACTCATGAAAATAACTTGATAATGATATGTGACCTTAGACATAAGGTCTACACACCTCCTTCTTCACAAACATGAGCTCGTGTACCTTGTAACATTGTAGACTATTCATACTTCCCTATCAGATCTTCCTATTTCTATCATAGCCAGTCTATTTGAGACTCCTAATGAAACCAATTAAAACATATGTTGACATCAATGACAATACATGAACATCAAAAGCTCAAAAAACATCAATTACAACAATCTCCCCCTTTGGCATTGATGGAAAAATATGTGAAAAACCATCAACCCAAAAGTAGCCCTATTAATATGACCTTCTCAATATTCTCTTCGACACTCCCCCTAACACAATAAGGGTTTTTTCACCTATAACACTCCCCCTTTGACATAAATGGAAAATGGTACCAAAGGTCTTCTTCTTCTCTATCTCTACACATCTCGCCTTTGCAAGGTGTAGCATTTTCAAATCTTCATTCTTGCAACAAATTAGGTGCTTGATCACCCAAATATGCTCTATTATGTACCTGCAATCACTCCCCCTGAGGAGTAGATCCAAGCACCCAATCCAAAAAGTGATAGAGCTCTGATAGCCATTGGACTGATGAATTCCTACATCATCTAGTTCTCACAAGGAGGGGTTTTCACCCCAAGCATACCTCTGAGGTACTCAAAAGAATCTTTAGGAAAGGGTTTAGTGAATATGTCTTCTATATGTTCCTTTGTGATGCAAGGCAGGGAGAAAGAGGGGCCAAAGGATGGTGCACCCTAATGATCCAAGCCTACAACACACATGCGGAAGCCACTTAACAACAACAGTGAGAGAGATAATGCTAGATCTTTCATATATTACCATCAATTAGAACCATACATGCTGGGCTGTAAGGCCTTCTCGGTTAGGGCCAGATATTACAATGAATTATAGAAGTCCTCAAACATGTGAGGATCTATTACAAATCTCCAATCTAATGTCTACTATCTTCTATCCCAAAACTCCCTCTTTTAAAACTACACCCAAACACCTACATTTATATAAGAAGCTACCAAACTGAGTCGACCTTCAGATCCATAATTAATGAAAGTAATGATCAAATTTGGGACCACACGCTTCGCAATGATGGATACCAACATTAATTCTATGATCCAACATAAATGCACAAGTCGGCCAAAATAGGAAACAAAACTAGACCCGTCGGTAAGCATGATAACCGAGTAGCAGACAGACAATGCCGAGCATCGGAGAAATAACTGACCACCCAGAAGAGAATCAACCACACTCGGTAACCAAGGAAACCGACCAACTTGGTCAAAGAAAAAACCGAGCAACACAGACAAAACTTCAAATTATTTTTGGTGACACAGGATTGCCAAGGACCTGAGATGCTCCTGCATCAGACACCTGAGGTTATTTTGAAATGATTCTCTGAATCATTTGGTAGGTCTGGTCTGAGCTGCATCCAACTCAGACTATTAAATCCATGAACTATCTTCCATTGGTCTATTCTTCCACTTAACCAGATATTCCATATATTGTTTTCCCCTTGTGCTCTTGCCAACTCTTTCCTTCAAAATTTTTTCAACTTCATCATTCCGTTTCTTAGGATATTCTGTCAGTACTGTCACTTCTTCATCAGGTTCATGATACTCATACAAATCAGCAATATTAAAAATCAGTGATATGTCCATGTCATCAGGTAACACAATTTCAAATGCATTTCCACTGTCAAATTTATTCAAAATCTTGCAAGGTCCAAACTTCTTCATCTTCAGCTTCCCATATGTTCCAATAGGAAATCAGCCTTTCTTCAAATGAACCATCACTTCATCACCAACATCAAAAGTTTTATGTCTTCTTGATCTATCAGCTCTGTCTTTGTATTTATGATTACTATCTTCCAACTTCAGCTTCACATCTTCATGCAATGTTTTCATGTACTCAGTAAACTTTACTCCTTTAGCACTTTTCTTATTCTCATCAGCAATGTCTCTCAAATCAGATATTCCTCTCGATTGTGTACCATTCACAATCTCAAATGGTGTCTTTCCAGTACTCCTATTCATTGAATTTTTATATGTAAACTCTTCTTGTGCCAACATATAATCCCAATTACTCGGTGTGTCTCCAACTAAACATCTCAACAGATTTCCCAAACTTTTGTTCACAATGTTAGTCTGTCCATCGGTTTGTGGGTGAAATGTAGAACTATATTTCAACTCAGTGCCTAGTTTCTTCCAAAGTGTTTTCCAAAAGTATCCAACAAATTTAATGTCTCGGTTAGAGATAATACTCCTCGGTAATCCATGCAATCTGACAATTTCCTTAAAGAAAAGATCTGCTACATGTACTACATCTGATGTCTTTCTACATGGTATAAAATGTGCCATTTTAGAAAATCTATCCACAACAAGAAATATTGAATCATTACCTCTTACTGTCTTCGGTAAGCCAAGAACAAAGTCCATATTGATATCAATCCAAGGTTTCTCAGGAACAACAATCAGTGTATACAATCCAGTATTCTGACTTACTCCTTTTGCAACTTGACAAATTCCACAACTTTTCACAAATTTATGAATATCTCTATACAACTATGGCCAAAAGTATTTCTCCTTAAGCAAATTCCATGTTTTATCCATGCCAAAATGTCTAGCCAAACCACTACTATGTTTCTCCTTTATCAAATTAGATCTCATCACTCCTCTCAGTATACACAACTGAATACCTTTAAACAACATACCTTCCTAAATAAAATATTCATCCCATTTAGTATCTTTTTGATCTTGAATAGGTGCTCTGCACTTTCTCCATGTCTCAGGAAAATCAGGGTCATTTTCATACAAACCTTTCATCTCATCAAAACAAAGAACTTCAATTTTTATCTTAGTCATCAAAGATCTTCTTCTACTCAATGCATCAACAACTTGGTTAGTGACTCCACTCTTATGCTTTATCACAAATGTATAACTCCGCAAATACTCAACCCATTTCATATGTCTCTGATTCAACTTATTCTAACTACCCAAATATTGTAAAGCCTTATGATCAGTATACAACAAAAATTCACTCGGTATCAAATAATGTCTCCATTTCTTCAGTGGTTGAACAATAGCATAGAATTCTTGATCATACATAGAATATTTCCTTCTAGCATCATTCAACTTTTCACTAAAGAAAGCACCAGGTTTACCTTCTTGACTCAACATAGCTCCAATAGCACTTCCACTTGCATCACATTCTACTTGAAATACCTTACTAAAATTAGGTAATGCCAAAATAGGTAATTCAACAACCTTCTGCTTTAGAGTCTCAAAACTTTTGTCATATCCATGTGTCCACTTGAATTCTCTTTTGTCCCCTCTCATAGTCTCAGTCGTAGCATTACAAATTGAACTCAAATTCCTTATGAACTTTTGGTAAAAAATTGCCAAACCATGAAATTATCTTACCTTAGTAGCATTCACAGGTGTAGGCCTATTCAAAATAGCTTCAACCTTTTCAGGATCCATTTTCAAATCATCAGCTAAAATAACAAATCCCAAATACACAATCTCTTCTGTCATGAATGAACACTTTTTCAGATTTATCAACAACTTTTCCTCTTTCAATGTCTGCAAAACTTTCCTAACATGCAACAAATGTTCTTCTCTGGTCTTACTGAATATCAGAATATCATCGAGATATACAATCAAAAATTTACCCAAGAATTTCTTCAAAACCTCATTCATCAGCCTCATAAAAGTACTCAGTGCATTAGTTAAACCAAAAGGCATAACCAACCACTCATATAAACCTTCTTTTGTCTTGAAAGTAGTCTTCCATTCATCACCTTCTCTGATTCTAATATGATGATACCCACTTTTCAAATTAATCTTTTTGAAATACTTTGCTCCAGTCAAACTGTCCATTATGTCATCCATTCTCGGTATAGGAAACCTATACTTCACTATTATCTTGTTGATTGCTCTGGAATCAATACACATTCTCCATTCTCCATTCTTCTTCGGTGCCAATACATCAAGTACTACACAAGGAATCAAACTTTCTTTGATCAAACCTTTCTCCAGCAACTCTTGAATCAGTCGGTTCAATTCCTGATTCTCGGTAGGTGTCAACCGATGAGGTGCCTTGTTCGGTAAACTAGCTCCATGGATTAGGTCCATACAATGATCAATGCTTCTTTTCAGTGGAAAACCATCAGGTACATTATTAGAAATGATATCACCCTACTTGGTGAGTAACTTATCAATCTCCTCAGGGACATTATCCTCTATTTTCTTACTCGGCTTATTAGGAATCACAACAAAACATACATCATTCCTCTTCAATGAGTTAACAAAATTTATTCCTTTCATCAAACAAAATTTCACAGATGTGCAAACATTACCAACAGGTTCTTCCATCAATGGTAACAAGATTTGTTTCTTTCCATCAGCCACAATAGTATACTTATGCAATCTCCCATCATATATAGCATGTCTATCATATTGCCAAGGTCTACCCAACAAAATATGACAACAATCCATAGGCATGATATCACATAACACCTTATCATAGTATTTTCCATTCTTCAAATTCACATAACATTGTTCACTTACCAGGAGTGTATGCTCCATGAAATCTGATAGGGCTTCAGATGTACCAACCTTTCCAACTATAATTTTGTGACCATCTCTTTAGATGCCAGGTTCTCTGAGCTACCACTGTCAATGATTAGCTTCCAAAATTTGTCAGAAACTCTACATCTGGTCTTGAACAAACTTTTCCTTATCAGATCTTCCTTTTTTCTTTCATTCCATAGTGCTCTCCTTACCATCAAGTTATTTTCTTTCTCAGGTTCATTCAATGACTCTTCTTGCACCAAAGCATTCCCACTGCTACCATCCTTCTTACTAGCCTGTGTACATTCAAAAGATCTATGTCCTTCTTCTCCATAATTGTAACAAGTTCCTCAGAAACTTCCTCTGCTATAACCACCTTGGTAGTTACTGCCTCTACCTCTAGAACTTTCACCTTTCCACTTGGTCTTGCCTTTGTCCAGATTTGTCTTTCTTGGCTTAGATCTACCATTTTCACCATTAGATCTACCTCTTCCTCTAGGGAATCTACCACCTCAACCTCTCTATCTCTATTCATGTCTCTTGTGTAGTTTCTCCTTGGCCTTCAAAGAAAATTGATATGCCTCTTCAATGTTCTCCAACTTGACCATACTAATTTCCTCTTGGATGGAAACTCTCAAACCATTTAGGTATCTACCAATTCTTTCCACATCATCTTCATCATTTCCAAATCTGATATACAATCTATAGAATTCCTTAGTATGCTCTTTTACCGAGCTATCTTTTTGTCTCAAACTTTACATTTGCCTAACTAGGTTAATCTAATAATCACAGGGTAAGAATTTTCCTTTCAACTTATTGACCATTTTACTCCAAATCTTGATTTTTTCCTTTCCTTTCCTCTTCTGATCCAATTGTAGATGTTCCCACCATAAGGATGCATGAATTTTCAACTTTGTGCTTGCAATCTTCACCTTCTTATCCTCAGGAATGTTTTCATATTCAAAATACTTTTCCATCTCGGTGATCCAGTCCACCAATTCATCAAAATCCAACTTTCCACCATACTCAAGAGGATTGAAATGTGGTGTTGACTTCAGACTTTTCAAAGCCTTCAAAAATATTTCTTTTCCTTGATCCATAATAGGAGCAGGTTCTGCATTAGCCTATTTTTCTTCAATTTCATCATCACTAATATCTTCAAGATGTCTACCTCTTATTTGGGCTGTCTCCACTACTTCTAACCTAGAAGCAATCTGCCTTAGCATATCTTCCAATCCTGGATCTACCTCTCACCTCCCATGAACCATCTTGACAACCCTCTACAATTGTAGGTCAAATTGCAATCTGCTACCCTACAACAATTTGGCTAGGGCTTCAAGAGGAACCTGCAAACCTAGATCCGCAGAACTAGATCAAGATCTCACCTTGCTCTGATACCACCTGATGCAAGGCAGGGAGAAAGAGGGGCCAAAGGATGGCTCACCCTAATGATCCAAGCCTACAACACACATGCGGAAGCCACTTAACAACAACAGTGAGAGAGAGAATGCTAGATCTTTCATATATTACCATCAATTAGAACCATACATGCCGGGCTGTAAGGCCTTCCCAGTTAGGGCCAGATATTACAATGAATTAAAAAATTCCTCAAACATGTGAGGATCTATTAAAAATCTCCAATCTAATGTCTACTATCTTCTATCCCAAAACTCCCTCTTTTAAAACTACACCCAAACACCTACATTTATACAAGAAGCTACCGAACTGAGTTGCCCTTCAGATCCATAATTAACAAAAGTAACAGTCAAATCTGGGACCACACCCTTCCTAATGATGGATACCAACATTAATTACATGATGCAATATAAATGTACAAGTCAGCCAAAATAGGAAACAAAACTAGACCCATCGGTAAGCACGATAACCAAGCAGTAGAAAGACAATGTCGAGCGCCAGAGAAATAACCGACCACCTAGGAGAGAACTGATCACACTCGGTAACCAAGGAAACCAACCAACTACTGACCAACTTGGTCAAAGCAAAAACTGAGCAACACAGACAAAACTTTAAATTCTTTTTGGTGACACAGGATTGCCAAGGACCCAAGATGCTCCTGCATTACTTTGTACTGATATATTCCAACCTAACCTCATTCTCTACAACCTTGTCCCTTATAAAATGATATTTGATTGAAATATGTTTGGTTTTAGAATGCATCACTATATTCTTTGACATGTTTTATGTACTTGTATTATTATAATGTATTACAAAATGCTCTTTAAAGCTTATCCCGATGTCCTTCAACATTTTCTTCATCCACACAATCTATGTACAACTTATGGTAACAACCACATACTCTAACTCAATAGTAGATTTAGCTATACAATCATATTTTTTTCTCAACCAAGAGACCAACCTTTTTCCAAGAAAAATAGATCCTCCACTAGTGCTCTTCTTGTCATCCACACTTCCTACCCAATTTGCATCAGTATAAGAATGCAATGTGAAATCATCATATTTATCATACCATAAACCATATTCTACTATTCCTTTTAGATATCTGAATATCCTTTTAATAATAGAAAAATGAGTCTCCTTAGGATCAACTTGGAACCTCATAACAATTCCAACTACACTTGCTATGTTTGGTCTAGTGTGTGTCAAGTACTGGAAACCTCCAATCATGGACTAGTACTTAGTCTGAAAAACACTTTTAGATTCATCAGTAGAGAAAATTTTACACACAGTCAGCATAGGTGTCCCAACATGTTTACAATCCTCTATTCCAAACTTCTTTAGAATCCCCTTAAGGTACTTGGTTTGTGAGATGAAAATACCATGTTTATTTTGAGTTATTTGTAGACCAAGGAAGACTTTCATTTCACCAATCATTGATATTTCAAACTCACTTTTTATTTCTCCAAAAATCTTATTTCTCATTTCATCATTACCTCCAAAGATAATGTCATCCACAAACACCTTAATAATCAATATACCATATGTACTAGTTCTTTAATACATTTTACTATTTTCACTACCTTTTCTGAAACCAAGATGCAATAAATACCTGTCAAGCCGACCCTTGGTGCCTACTTTAGTCCATACAAAGATTTCAACAACTAGAAAATCATTTCACCATCTTTTGTCAAATAAAATCCATCAGGTTTCTCTATGTATACTTCTTCCTCAAGATCACCATTCAGGAATGCACACTTCACATCAATCTGATATACCTTGAAATATTTATGTGTTGCATAAGTAAGGAACAATATTGCTACCTCTAACCTCAAAATAGGTGAAAATGTTTCTTCAAAGTCTATACCTTCTTGTTGTGAATAGACCTTGAAGACTAGTCCAGATTTATTCCTCACAACTATGCCTTCTTCATTCATTTTATTTTTGAAAACCCATTTGGTTTCAATCACATTTTTGTCCTTAGGCCTAGGAACCAACTCCCAAGTGTTATTTTTCTTTATCTGATCCATCTCTTCCTGCATTTCCTTAATTAATGATTCATCTTTACAAGCCTCATCTTAGGTTCAACTTGTGAGATTAAACATAGCTCATTTCTACCCTTAAACCTTGTCATCATACCTTGATTAGCATCACCAATAATCTAGTTTTTCAGATGGTTCAACAAAATATACCTTTGTATTGTAGGAGATTCCTTTTGTTCACTCAAGAAAACCTGTATACCATTGTTAATATCAAAAATATATCCTGCCTCTTTGTTCTCAGTCTCATGGATTGGATCAAATTCATACATCCTTTCTTGAATCTAGAACCTCTCATCAATCTTCACATTAGCACTTTCAATTATTTTCCTTAATCTTAGATTGAAACACATATATGCCTCACTTTTAGTGGAATACCCAAGAAAGATACCTTCATCACTCCTTGCATCAAAATTTCCTATTTCATCATCTCTTTTGATATAAAACTTGCTACCAAAAATTCTAAAATACTTTACAGTAGGAGTATGACCAAACCATAGTTCATAAGGAGTTTTACTAGTACCCTCTATGATTTGAACCTTGTTTAAAGTGTAGAAAACAATGTTAACTACTTCCCTCCAATGCATGTGTGCCACATTGCCTTCAATCAACATATTCCTCATAGCATCCAATATGGTTCCATTCCTTCTCTTTGTTATCTCATTCTATTGTGGATTCTTAGGTGCAAAAGTCTATCTAAATATGCCATTTCCTTCACAGTATGAATTAAATGCATTAGATGTAAACTCTCCACCTCTATCTAACCTCAAACATTTTATCTTCAGGCTTGACTCATTCTCCTCTTTTTCCTTATAAATCTTGAACTTATAAAAAACTTCAAAATTTTCTCTAAGGAAAGGCACCCACATCATCTTGGAATAATCATCAACAAAAATAATGAAATTTCTTTCACCACAGTAGGAACTTCTCTTTGTAGGACCACACAAATCTATATGCACTAGATCTAACTTCCCCTTTTCTGAAAATGATTTACTCTGAAAGATGATTTTTGTTTGTTTCCCCATCACACACTCTCTTCATATAGTGTTAGTAGGTTTGATAATATTTGTTAGATCTCTAATTGCATTTGTGTTACTAGCCTTCACAATGTTGTCAAAATTGTTATGAAAGAATATTCTATGCCACAACTAATTGCCATCTACCTTTTCCATAAAACAAATAGCCTCTGCAATATTCAATTGAAATAGATTACCTCTTGTTTTTGTACCTAATGTGATCAAGTCCCCTATCCCACTTTTGATAGTGCATTTCCCATCATTGAATTGCAAGTAGTAACCCTTGTCTACAATTTTTCCAACACTTAACAAGTTATGTTTAAGGCCATCAACAAACAAGACATCATCATTATTAGTTTTTTCATCAAGAGAGATTGATCCTCTACCAATGATTAACCTAGGAGTGTTATCACAAAATCTAACCACTCCACCAACATATTTGTTCAACTAAACAAACTTGTCTTTATCACCACTCATGTGATAAGAGAAACCACTATCCATAATCCATTTTAATTTCTTTTCCACAAGTGAAACTAAAGCTTTCTCTTATGAATAGGTTCTTCATCCTTAATTACCACAAATCCAATCTCATCCTCATCATTTTCATAATCATCATCAAAAACACCCTCACTAGCATAATAACATTCCTTTTCCTTCTTAGACTTGTAAAAATTAGGTTTGTTATTAGGAACCCTAGTAGGACATTTGGATGAAAATTGACCAATTTTATTGCAAGAAAAACATTTTAAGGGTAACTTATCTTCAAACTTACCCTTACCTCTCTTTTCCCTCTTTGTGATCATAGCCACAAACTCATCTAGATTTCTCTCTTCTTCCTCTATTTCAGCTCAATCATCTACATACTCTCCAAGCTCTGCATGTTTTCTACCTCTTCTAGTACTCACAAGGATTGATAAGGCCCTCTTGTCATTGTGAATAGTATCCTTGAATGTAGTTTCCACTTTAGGTAATGCCTCCCACAACTCTACGGTCTCAAAGGTGGTTAGTTTAGAAATCAATATCTCTCTTTTGAAGTTCTTAGTGAGTGGAAAGATCTCCTCAATTTCCTGAACCTTTGTCTTATAAGCTGGTGTCAAAGATCTCAGAATCTTTGTGATAACTTCTTCTTTAGTGTATGTGCCTCTAGATTTTTTGATTCATGTAAAAACATTCAATTATTCTCTTTACATATGCTCTAACATTCTTATCATCTTGCATCCTCAGGTTCTAACCATTTTGAGACATTTCATGATAATCAAGTTCCTTAACCTCTATGAATTATGCTTTTGAAAGTGCACTGGTTAATGCTTCCCTTGCAACCATGTTTCAATGAAACAATTTATTCTCATCTTCATTAGCATCAAATATCTCAAATTATGCTTTGATCTCTTCCTCCTTAACAATTATTAGAGTTTTAGGTTACTCTACAATACCCCCAGGATTGAATGCAAGACCAAGATAACCTCCGCAAGAGATTGGAGAGACAATTGCATTAAGATGAAAGAATGATATTATTGATAATGGACATAATTAAAAAATCTAAATAATAGGCCTCCTTATATAGGCAAGGTGATAAGAGATAATGATAAGGAGTTGATAAGATATCACCTATGCAAGGTTTAATAACATGTCCACCAAATGTGGATCATCGTCCATTATGCAATGAAGTATGTGCAATGGGATTAGGGTGATAATACGATAAGAGAACTAAAGGTCGATCTCACACCTAAAGTGGAATTTCTCCTACACCATGTTCTTAAATGAGGTGCAAATTCCTAGGTGTCTCAATGAAAAAATACTATGCAATGTATTATCCTAAGTAAGATTAAGTAAATTATAATTAGGAATATATAATTATACCAACACCCCCCCTTAAGTGCAACTTAGGGGAATGCACTTAAACTCACAATGAAAAATGGGTCCCAGTTACTAGGCCATGTTAGGTACCCATGTACAATATGCAATGCATTACATGAAATGAAATCTCTCATCAAGTGGAGAAAGAGGGAAAACCTCATGGGAAAAACCCTCCCCCAAAAAGAGAGAAGAAAATACAAGATGCATGGATGGATGGAGTACTCAAGACCCCCCAAGAACTACATACATCATGTTTATACAAAGAATTATTCCTCCATAAGAAGGATAGTAGGAGACATGATATCCCCCCATAATGAAGAATCTCCTACAAAAATGGTGAGTGCTTGAAAAAAAAGTATAGTCCAATGACTACAAATAATATTTCTCCCCTTGGGAAGAAGATATAACAAGTACAAATGTAGGAATGGTTCCCATCCTGGATAGGAACTAGGAAGTGGAATCCAAATGAAGTATGATGATGATGCCATGAACTAATCCATATCCAAATAAAATGAGGAAGAAGGTCTCCAAATATGCATCTCTAAAGACTGAATAGGCCTCTCCAAGCTCAAAGAATCTATCACATCATGTGACAAATCAAGTGAAGAAGAAAAAATCATGAATACCAATCTCCAAAGAAGGTGAAGAAGTATCTCCAACTATGATGAAAATGTCATAAAAGAGAAGAGAAACCCCCTCAAGTATGTCTCCCAAATCTGCAATATGAGACTCCACAAACAATGAACCAATGTATGACAAATAGGAATCCCAATCAATAAGGCAAATATATATCTCTTGTAATGACTCATTGGAATCACCAATAAGAGATGATTGTGTGATCTAAACTAGAGAAGTAGGAGCTACAGGAGGAGTCACTGGATCATCCTTGCTCTCAATTGCTACAAATTATTCAATCTCATCCAAGGTATAATCATCATTGGGAATGTTATTTGCATCATCAAGAGGAGCGAGTCTATCTGAAGCAAGATCATCTAGGAATGGAGGAACATGTGGATCACCAAAAATCTCCCAAATGATTGTCCAAATTATGTGTGGACATTAAACACCTCTAAATTTAGGGTAGATGTCATAAAAGACACACAAACTAATGCTACTAATAATCAAATTTATAATATGAGCATTCTTTTCTCCCCAAGCATATTTATTCCCCTGTGACTTTGGGTTGTGAATGAGTCCATAAAGATGAGGCAAGAGATTAAGCTATCTATAATGTGTGATGATTCTATTTTCCCATGACTCATAATTATCCTTAGTCAAAAGTATTACCATAGGATGTGTTTCATAACCCATGATTACATGAATGATATACTTCTCTCATTACAAATTGAGATCAAGAAATTATTACACTCCACAATCAGACTATAATAGACTTAGATCACTATGCAAAAGACTAAGCTAAGGCTTATGCATTACAATTAAAAAACTAAGCCAATTTCTGAAAGTATAATGTCTAATCACAATCGCTGAAATTTGATTCTAGATCTAGAAAATATAGAAAAAATTATGCACTTTTTAAAAAAATTACACCTAAAAAGGAGTTCGTATGAGCCTGAACGAGGCCTTGGAAGTTGCAAAAATTGAGACTTGTGATTTGCAGAAAAAATTAGGAATGGAGATCAGAAACCACCTGCACCATTCTGTAGATCATGAAATTCTAACCCCCCCCCCAAAAAAAAAAAAAAAAATTCTTGAAAAAAGGAGTCCAAATGACTAAGATATCATTGTTTAAAAACTGTCTCTAAAATAATTTTTTTTGAATCGCCGCTGCTGCACTTCCAAAATTCAAATGGCTCTAGATTTGGCCTCGAGTGTCCAATTTGGATGAAACAAAATTTTATTTAGGGGTTTTTGGACCTTCTTAATATGATGCAAATGTCTAATTTGCACCAGCAAGCTCTGATATTGACCTGCAATAGAAAGCCACAAAATACAAAACCCCAAATTTTCTCCAAATAGACTATGCAATGGTGATGTCCAAATACCTTATTCTACACCCACAACTAAATCAAGCCAAGATTGATATTCTTGATAAGAGGTCTTCACACCTTAAGAGCTCTGATACTATGGTAGAATTTCTTTGATACCATGTTAGAGTTTTAGGTGACTCTACAACACCCCTAGGATTGAATGCAAGATGAAGATAACTTCCACAAGAGATTGGCAAGACAATTGCATTAAGATGAAAGAATGATATTATTGATAATGGACATAATTAAAATGTACATAATAGGCCTCTTTATATAGGAAAGGCGATAAGAGATAATGATAAGGAGTTGATAAGATATCACCTATGCAAGGTGTAATCACATGTCCACCAAAAGTGGATCATCGTCCATTATGTAATAAAGTGTGTGCAATGGGATTAGGATGATAATGTGATAAGAGCACTAAAGGTGGATGTCACACCTAAAGTGGAGTTTCTCCTACACCATGTGCTTAAATGAGGTACAAACTCCTAGGTGTCTCAATGACCAACTACTTTGCAATGCATTATCCTAAGTAAGATTAAGTAAAGTGTAATTAGGAATATTTAATTATACCAATGATAATCATCTAGTAATCAATTCCCATGTAGATCAAATGAGTCCTTATCTTGTTTTTCCAGATGTCAAAATTTTCAGCATCAAACTTAGGGCTCTCCTTCTTGTAGTAATCCATCTTAGGATCTCCTCAAGTGGTTAATATTTCTATATGAGGACCAGAAGCTCTGATACCAATTGTTAGAAATAACCATGGACCAACAAAACTAAGAGGGGGGGTGAATTAGTTGTGTTAAAAATTTGAAACTTATATCCTTTTATTATGATTAATTTAAACAAAATGAAACAATATATAACCACAAGAACACCAAAAAATATAAACACCATAACACAAGGATTTTTTGTCAAGGAAAACCTTATTAAGGGAAAAACCATGGTGGGGATAGAACCCACAAATAATGCACTAGAAATATTATGTCCCTGTTAGGATATCTAGCCTTGTTAGGAGCTGATTATTATACCCAATACACGTCCTTGTTAAACAACATACCCTATTAGGAGTCTTTCCAACCCTATTAGGAGTTGACTACAAAAGTAGGCTCACTACCTAAGCATACTGCTTAAAGTAAAGGTTAAATCTACCTTTTGAAGGTTAATCCCACCTTCTATATCCACTATCCAAATAAATGTATAAGAGTATACAATAACAGTAATGAACTGACTTACAAAAACTATCCTTTCCTATATAATTCCAATGAATTTCTCAATGAATGATCTCTTCTCTACATTTAGTAGACCTTTCAACAACAACATTGCAACCCCTAAAAAATCCTTACAACACTCCAAGGAATGAATTTCCTTTATACAAGTTTAAAAAATGAATTAGGTCGGCCTGTTAGGACTTCCCCAATGCACAAATGAGTACACAAAACTTTTCTAAGATACACATGATATCTTAAACAAGTATACCACAAATACAAATCATCAAATGCATGCCAAAATCTAAAATCCATGCTAGAAACCCTTTGAACATGTTATCACCTTTGGTCGGTCTGAAATAGGTCTTTGCAAGATCACACACCACATCTAACGTCACCATGATCCTAGTGACCCAAGAATCTTACAGAATGCTCTCCTATGTGTATTTTGTTAATCCTCAAGCTCGCATACCACAATCAATGATCACATCTAGGCTATAATGAAAAATTAGAGGCCATCTCTATCATACTCCTTTATCACTACACTTTAACCAATCTCCACCAAATCATCCATCACTCATGAAAAGAACTAGATAATGATCTGTGACCTTAGACATAAGGTCTACACTCGTCCTGCTTCACAAATACAATCTCACATACCCTGAAACATTGTACACTATTCATATCACCCTATCAAATCTTCCTATTTTTGTCATAACCAGTCTGTCTGAGACTCCTCATGAAACCAAATGAAATATATGTTGACATCAATGACAAAACATAGATGTCAACACCTCAAGCAAAAAAATTCCAATAGGTAAGAATAAGAATGATTATGTTTTATATGTTGATGGTTTGAAACATAATATTTTGTGTGTTGGACAACTCATGGACAAAGGCTATAATCGACAATTCAAAGATGGAAAGTACAAAATCATTGGAAGTTTAGGAGTTTAGATTGCATCAAGATCAAATACCAAAGGTAATATATTTTAATACAAGTTAGTTTTTGGAGTCGATTGTGTGTTTTGTTCTAGCATGAACGTTTTAGATCACACTCTATGATCTCTCATCTTAATGATGGATCATGGAGTGTGATATGAAATGTTGATGCTAAAAAACAAACACAATCAAATCTAGAAACTAACTTGTATTAAAAATGTATTGTGGAAATATGATAATGCTAATGTATTTCATCTGAATAGTGTAGAGAATATATACATAATTGCTAAATTTGATGATAGTTGGTTATGGCACAAAATATTTTGTCATATTTTTTAAGGATGATGATTTTAGATCGAGTTCTTTTATTGATGTGGATTGGGTACGTAATGTGGGTGACAAATAAAGTACAAGTGCATGAACATTCTTCTTGGGTAAGAGGTTAGTTTCATGGACAAGTAAAAGAAAAATTGCATATCACAATCTACTACTAAGGTTGAGTATGCTACTACTACTGTTAATTGTATACAAATGGTATGGATAAAATAAATCTTGAAAGATATTAGAGAAAGAATTGATGAAGCAATTTATATCTATTATAATAACTGAAGTGCTATCAATATCTCAAAGAATCAATTGTTACATTTTAAAAACATATATCAATCAAATATCACTTCTTGAGAGAAAATGCTAGTGAAAAGGTATTAAGATTGGAATATGAGTCTACTATAGAGTAGATTGAAAATATTGTCACAAAGCCCTTTCCAAAGGATAATTTTGAGTATCTTTGAGGTAAGCCTAGGGTTATTTCCCCTCCCGATTAGAGCTAGAGATGCATTGATTTGCATGAGTCCAGTGTTCTTATAGAGATTATTATTGTTCTGGATTGATTCTTTTGGTGTCTACTACCCAGGGGGAGTAGTTAGTCTTGTGAAGTATGTTATTTAGTTTTTGGGAGAGATATTTAGTGATATTTTTATTTCTATGATTTAGTGCATATATGTTCCCTTTTTATTGATGTCAAAGGGGGAAAGATAGACATGCAAAAAATAGTATGATTCAATTTATAAGGTGATATTATTCTTACGTGGAGAATATTTATTAGAGATTCTGAAAGATAATATTGTGGATATTGTTGGTAGTACTGTTGGTATTTTTTTTTTAATTTCTTTTTGGATTGATCATTTTTTACATCATATATTTCCATTAATTCCAAAGGGGGAGATTTCTGAAGTATCATTCATATATGTGTTGGCATTGATGTCAGCATATTCCTACTATTTATGAAACTGTCATTGGTATGTTCAGTGAGAAGATTTATTTAGTAAGGCTATTTTATTGAAGATGAAATGTTGTGAATGTTTAGATGGTTTTAGGGATGTCTATAGTTGACTTATGTCAATTTATATAGGTTCACCTGGTGATTTGAGAAATTTATGGATGATTGATTAGAGAATGGTATTTTGGATGTTTAGGAAGATACAATGTGATAGTGTTTGGATTGGCATGGTTCAATTATGAAATATTTATGGTTGCTAACCTAGTGGTGAGTTTATGACATGGATATATGTCCTTAGATCGAGTGGTTCATGATTTGGATGTTGGAAATATTTCTTTCTTTAATGACAAAGGTTACTAATTGGTGTTCTTGATGAACAGTACAAAGATGATGGTGAATACTGAGACAATTTTTTTTGTCATCGCTATGCATTTCATGATGCTTGATGATGTTTCTAGATTATGTGCTATTCATGTTTCTAGATCACATTGAGTTATGCAATCAGACTTGGTTAATTTCATGTGGCATGTTGGTGTTCTTATTATTCTTTGCATACATGGTGGTATAGCGTGTTGTGATGGATTGAGGTGTGATTTATGGATCTGGAGCATGTTCAAGGATGAAGATTTGGATACTAGCTATGTCTTTTCCTACATGTTTTGGATCACATTGATGTTTGAGTTGTATTCGATTAAATATTTGTAATTAAGGTGTTAAGGTTGATGCTGACCTTTTTTATTTTGTCAAGGTTGATGAAATGTATAAAAAGATGTATCATTTATAATTGAAAAGGTATGAGAGAGGATCATGTGTATCTATAAGATATTTTGCGAAGAGATATGAGTTAAATCTACAATTGAGATTTTATGTACTTCAATGGAATTGTATTGGCATAATAGATATTCTATCAATCACATCATGATTAGTAGATTATAGTCCACAGTGAAATGTTGTCCATCTACTTGTTGTAAGGTAGTGAGCCTTCCTTTAGGTTGTAGCCCTTGTTTTATTTTGATAAGAAAGCTCTAGGAAATGTTCCTGAATGTATGTGAATTCACATTTTTAATACCCCTAATAGGGTATAGTATTTTTAATAGAGTACATCATCTTGTGGGTTTGATCCCCACCGCGATTTTCCCCCTTAAACGGTTTCCATGTCAAAAATCTTAGTGTTTTGGTTTATTTAATGTGTTGTGATATTTCTTTGATGTTCATCATTCAGATCTGAGTTGTAAAGTGTGAAAGTTGATTGTGGTCTTAAGTTTCAGACACAACTGATCACCCCTCCTCTCAGTTGTGTGTGTTTCCTTGTTCTTAACAATTGGTCTATTCATGTAGAGGTAGATGAGAGGGAAGATGAACCTCATTAGGATGAGGGAAAAATAACACCAATACCACTTAGGGTCGATGAGGAGAAAAGGGAGAGGATATAGAGTCATGTGGAGTCTTCATCCTAGATGAGGGATCATGAAACATCACGATTGGCCTCCTTATATGAATCATTAGATATATCAGGTTAGATGCACTTGGGTGTAGTAGTAGAGAGAGATTCCCTAATATAGAAGAGGGACATCTTACATGTAGAGAGGGAAAATTGATCTAAGAGATAGATAACCTCATATTGCAGAGAGACCAGGTAGTGATAGATTGGGATGGATTGAGGAGGTAGAGAGATGACCTAGTAGAGGAGAGGGATAGCCTACTATAAGAGAGGGATGAGCTTAGGTGATAGAGAGTGGATTTATGTGGAGAGGTAGATGATTTGACTACAATGAGGGATGCAATGGAGGTAGCTTTTTTAATGAATAATAAGTGGGTTGAGGGGTCTAAGAGGAAGTTTTAGAAGGTAAGGAGGATGGGTGGGGGAGGGGGTTATGGCATGATGGAGATGATGTAGGAGATTAGTGAACTATCCTATAAGGTGGGGTTCTATAGCGTAGCCTATTGGGAAGTGGTGCCACCAAAGAGGAGGGAGGTATGTGTATCTCCTAGTTGGGCTAGTAGTTCATGTTAGAGTGGGTCTATTAAGTTGATTGGGAGTTTCAATAGGATTACACACTCTCATAGGTCAAGTCATAGCTACAGGTTGACACAGTCCATGGATTTAGTGTATTGATTTGTGTAGGTAGCACATGAACATGGGTTGTGTGTGTAAATTGTTGTACCTATTATCCTGCAACACAATAATTCAATAAGGTATTATATTGTTAGTTCATCAAGAAAATGAAAGATCAAGCATACTAACAAATTCCTCCTATTGTATATCTGATCAATGTCAACATCAGTGATGAAATCTCCCACTACTACCTTGCATCATGGTGTCACTTTGCCTGTGGCTACTGCAGTTAGGGCTCCCATTATGCCCTGCGCTAGTAGCGTGGCTTATTTGGCAGTTGACCTTCTGGCCCCTACTGATGAGTTTCTTTCCTCAGTCATGCCCTTCTCATCTTTGATGGGTGAGGGTCTGGGTGTGCTAAAGTCTCCTCATTCCTGCTCAAATTCATTTCAAAAAATGGTGTCTGGTGGCCTGGATTATGTTGTTGTTTCTACATAGGGGCTTGTTTCTGAGGGTGTGGCATTGGACCCTGCATTTTCTCCCAAAGTCATTGCTTCCTCTAGGCCCGCGATTGTTGCCTCAGCTCATGGCGTGAAGGGATCCTATGCTAAAGTTGTTTCCTCAGCTTGGTCTAGGGTTGGGGGCTCCTCCCATGGAGTGCCTTCGACTATGCCTATTTCTACCTCTGGAGCACTCTCTGTCCAACTCTCTGTTGTTGTTGGGGAGCTAGAGTCTTTCTCTAAGATCCTTATGGGTCTATCTCTGATCTGTCAGTTTCAGGGGTTCTGGCTGACATTGTCACAAATTCATGATTGGATCTCCCAAAAATGGGAGCCAATACTCTCAGATAATGTTCATATCATCCCTTTATCTAAAGGTTTTTTCATTGCTAAATTTGATAGTTCTAAGGATAAAAATAAAATTTTATGTAAAAATTTATTTTCCTGGGAGGAGGATAAATTCCTTCTTATGTTAAACCATGGCACCCAAATTTTGATCCTTCTTTTGAAGTTTTCAACAGTATGCCTATTTGGGTTGAAGCTTCCCAATCTTACTCTTCATCTTTGGCAAGGTGTTGTCCTTGAGGAGGTGGGGGAGGCTCTGGGGGATTTTTTGATTATTGATGAGAATACTTCCAATATGTTCCATTCTACCTATGCCTGCATTCTGGTAGTTATTAATATTTCACAGGGTCTTCCTATTGAAATTAATATTCAATCATCTAAAGGTTCATGGTTGCAACAATTGGATTATGAGGGTATCCCTTTTAGATGCAGAAAATGTTTTAAAACAGGTCATCATGCTTCAAAATGCAATTCTGAATTCAAAGTGAAGTTAGGCCCTAAAACTTGGTGGAAGGATGCCTCCACCAAACATTATACTATTCTCAAAAGCTCTCTTGAGTCTTCACTAGATTTGGATACTCCTAAGCCCCCTGCTAGTGGCTCTGTGGATGAAGTTCCTGTCAGCCCTGTTGTGCCTTTGTAGGGTTCCATCTCTTCTCTTGCTAGTGTTTCAGTGGTTCCTTCCAGCTCTACTCATGGATCAGTGGATGTTGTTCCAGCCAACCCTACTGGTGTGGATTTTGGTGCTATCACTTCTCTTGCTGGAAGCCCAGCAAGCCTTGTTCCTGATTTTTTTTTCCTTCCACACCTACTGGAATGATTTCTACTACTGGTTATATTGCCATTGCCCCTCTTGCTGGGAACTTTTCAGATCCTTTGTTGGGGGTTGTTTCTTTGGATTTGGTTTACTGGAAAAAGAAGGCATCAAATGTCGAAGGTGGATGGATTACTGTCAAAGGGAAAAATTCAAAGAAATCCTCCTCTTCTTTTGACATGACCCTCTGATCCCATAAAAAGGGGATTTAGGTTTGGCTCTATGGATTTTTTGGTCTTAGTGTCCCTCCTCCTTTTGGTTGGACTGTTTCGTCATGAGTGCTAGTAATGATTTATCTTTTGAGTGCTCTTGCGGTGTCCGGTCCTTTGTTTTTGGTTGGACTGTTGTATCAATGGAACTTCATTAGATTTATCTTTCATCCCAGGATTGTAAATGGTTTCGAGGTCCCTTCAAAACCTATTTTTACCTTATTCAAAAACAAATTCCTCCTATTGCTTTCTAACTAGAAAGAGTTTGAATAAAATCTAATTAGCTCTCAACCTTAGACTCTAAACAATGATAATTCACTACTATAATGAGAGATTTAAATGCATTAAACTAAGAAACATGAGAAATCAAGAAAATCCATTAATTATTTACTAATTAAGCTATGAAATGAAATGTGAACTAATTAGCTATGAATTCAAATTAGCAGCATGTAGATATGAATGCAATTAATTTATTATGTTGTGAGTTTTAAAATTCTTCTTTTATAGAACTTCATTAAATTCGACAGTTGAGATTCAATTTGAGAAGAGTGGTTGAGATGCATCCTTCCTTGGTCCATGTGAGTTGATCCATGTGGCTCACTTATCATTGGCTGATTTTTTCATTGTTGTCCGTTGAGAGGTGACACGTAATTTTGAGCCTTTTATTAATTTGTTTTAATTAATTACTTTAACCATGCATTTAATGGGATTGATTTAATTAATTAGGCTTAGAGGTAATTAATATGATCAATTAATGATGATTAAATGCTTGATTTATGAATTTTATCGAATTATGTTAATAATCAAGGATCAAATTAACATAATCGAGAGATTACTCCAAATTAGGGAAAATAGGGCCTTTGGTTCTATTAGCCTATTTTTAGGTGATTACATTTTCCCCTCTTTGAATTGCTTTGCAAACAACAGATGGATTCAAAGAAAATTGATTAAGTGAACAATTTGGAAGAAACTGATAGATTCAAAGAGATTTAGAGAGCAAAAAGAGCTACTCTGAATTCGAGCGATTTAGAGAGAAGTAGAAAGAACTACTCTGAGTTGAAGGGATTTAGAGAGCAGTAGAAACAACTACTATGAATTGAAGAGATTTAGAGAGTAGTAGGGACTACTCCTAGTTTGAGAATTCTAAGCTTGATAAAACAAAATTCCTCTATGAGCTTGATCAAACGAAGATCGATAAGAAGTTAATCAAGATATTCAACTTAATTTGGTGCACAGGAACTGAATATGAAAGACCAATGATGATGTTAAATAATCAACTTGATTTGAAATGATAAAATTGATCAATGTCGAAAAGATTTAATTTAGGCACATATAATAAACTTGATCTGAAGTTAATTACCCAACAGTTTCAACTTGATTGAAGATAACTAGCATGCCTTTGGTGTTGAAGATTTGGCTGACTTTGAATCTTTGATCGAATTTAAAATGTTCAATTTAGGTATGATGATGCCCCCTCGGGACCGAAATCAGAATAGAAATTTGATAAAATCTATGTATTCAAGCATTCAAGAAGATATTCAATTGATAGAAATGAGTCTAGAACAAGTATAGATCATTTAGAATGTGTTAGAATTTAACTAGGATTTATTTTAGTGTTAAAAGAACACTGTTTGACCAAGTTTAACCACCAAAAGATAAGAATTGACCAAGTTTGACTGATGTTTGACCAATATACTAGAGTTTAAAATTGATGTGTAAGTGAGAAATTCACTTTGTACAGCTTCTAGTAAGCTTTTGTTCATCATTTTATGCTTTGTTGAGTACTCGTAACCTGTCTTTGAGTAAAATTTTGTTGCATGTTGACTTTCCTTTTAAATAACAATTAATGAATGTATATTTTTCACGTCTCTACTACCATTTATGCTCTTTCTACCCCTATTCAACTATAGTTTGACCATAGTTGACATTTACTTTCCAAGGTTGACTTTGCTCTATAACTTCATTCTTATTGTGTTTAAGTGATATAAATCACCTATTTTGATCTCAGTTCCAATTTGAAGCTTCTTCGATATCCTGTTAGAAAAGTGCCTAAGGTCATTAGGGTCCCCAAGAGGCTTAAATAGGGCCAAAAGGGTCATTTTACTATTTATTTTTACTATTCACCCTTCGTAATTTCAGAGCTCTATTTGGCGAAATGGTGGTTCCAGTTAAGTGACATTGTTTTGAGCTTTTGAGGCATCACGATTGGCCAGTGCATGATGCGGGTACCAGTGATTACCCGATAACATTTCCATTGAATATTTAATTTTGCATTTTTTCTTTATTTCATTCTTTTTAGGCCAAGTTTAGTTTAGAGTCACACTTGGTAAGGAGGGTCACATTAGGTCAAACCCATGTCACATTTGATTTTTAGCTGAATCCTAGATCGCACCTTGTTGTGTTGCATCTAGTTATTTTGATCACTTTTTTAAAATTTTCTACCAATTTGTCATATCTAGTCAAAATAGATTCACATTTGAATTTCATATCACAACCTGTAAATCCTTGATCACATCCCACATGTGAAGGATCACATCTTGTTGAAAGATCACATCCCATATATCCTGAATCACATTTGGGGATCAGGATCATTTTTGGTTTTTTGTTCAAAATTTCTTCAAGTTAGGTTGTCTTCTTGATCTATTTAGTCAATTTGCCTTTAATTTTTATTGTCTGATGTTGACATAGTATAATTTTCCTATTTGTAGTCTCATTTTAGTGTAGTTTCCTTTCATAGCCCGATATCGACACAAGTCTTGGAGCTTTCTGAGCACCTCACTGCAACATACAAGTGGGTAGTGGCTCGATGTGGTCTCTGGTGTCTTGTTGATTTACCTGATATTCAGGGCAATTGAGGGTTGTTGACTGCGCTTGCCGAGAGATGGCATTCGGAGAACAACACCTTCCATCTACCCATTGGAGAGATGATAGTTACACCTAAGGATATTTGGTGGATCCTTTGAGTTCTAGTGATGGGGGCTCATGTTGAGTATAAAGTTGGAGCTATTGTGGTGATGACGAATGCTCGATGATTATTTTAGGATACTGGCATTGCATGATAGTACTTGTTGTGGGATCATATGGTGGTGTACTATGAGTGGCTACTTATCTATCTTGCAGGTTTGATCAGAGACCTTCTGATTCCTAATCAAGGATAACATGAATTCATGTGTGGTTGGTCCTGAGTTATAGAGGATATGATTCATCTACCTCATCAATTTTCCTAGGGTAGTTGCATTCTTTCTCACATGTACTATGAGCTCCATGAGATTATCTACCAACACTCTTGTACCATGACAGTAGGGATTCTTGTTCTATAGATACATGTGTGGGAGCACATCCTAGTGACATGTTCGATAGTTGAGCGAGAGAGGGACCCTTAGCTACCTTATATTTTTATGTATTCTAGCCTGATTTAGTAGCCCCTCCTAGGAAAGATGGAGTACTAGAGTCACATACTCAATGATGTCATAGATGTTGTATGGAGGCCTTATCTGGACTATGAAGAGTGGAAGACTAATGTGCAATAGATGTCATTCTTCTTTCAGAGCAAGTACCTTATCGACCAAACCTCCTCTATTAGAGAGAAATTTATTGTTACTTGTGTTATGAGACAGTACGGGTGTGTGTAGGGCATGCCCTAGGACCTAACAGTTTATGAGACAAGGAGGCTCAATGGGGAGTCCAAATGGTTTATGAGACAATGCTTCACGAGATATCCTAGATGGTTTAGTTAGAGATGAGGAGGCTCAGTGGGGAGTCCAAATGGTTTATGAGACAACTCTTTAAGAGATATCCTAGATGGTTCTCTTTGCCTGGGATTCTTCACCAAACATTTCTAATGGTGGTATCATAGAGGGTTTCCATGCCCATTATATGTAGAGATAGAGGTAGGGACTGGGACAGGGAAAAAGGTTGAGATGGATATGGTGGATGTGATGGAGGTAGTAGAGGAGATGGGGGTGGAGGAGATGGTGGAGGGGGTGGGGTGGTGATGGAGGAGGAATATGACAGACACCTAGAGGGGACAGAGACTAGAAGGGTTGACAAAGGAGATTCTAGGTTGGCTCAGTGGGGAGTCCAAATGGTTTATGAGACAACACTTCATGAGATATCCTTGATGGTTCTTTTTTCCTGGGATTATTGACCAGATGTTTCCAATGGTGTATCATAGAGGGTTTCATTTCCCATTATATGTAGAGAAAGGGGTAGGGGCTGGGATAGGGGTAGAGGTAGAGATGGAGATGGTGGAGGTGATGGAGGTAGTAGAGGAGATGGGGGTGGAGGAGATGGTGGAGGGGGTGGGGTGGTGATGGAGGAGGAAGATGACAGACACTTGGAGGGGACGGTGACTAGTAGGGTTGACAAAAGAGATTCTAGGTTGTACCTCCATGCATGGATGTTGGTTCATTGTTGCCATAGTCATAGAAGTAGCTACAGAGGGATCCTAGAGAGAGAAGTGGTGGTAGAGGAGGAAAAAAGCCACCTCAAGATCCTCCTACAAGCGGAGATAAAGATCCATTATCTGAGTATGAGCATGATAGGGATGATTTGAGGATAGAGGTTATTACATTATGGGCTTGCCTTGTAGAGAGAGACACCCAGTTGGTAGATGTTAGAGTTGACAGGGACCAACATCTATCTATTTGGAGATCTGAGCATGATATATATGCACATACTCCCACTCACCAGGGACATAGGGCCATGTTCAATTTCACATTATATTGTTCATCTATTCTAGTAGTGTAGAGAGCCCCTCTATATTATACTATAGCACAACAGTGGTGTCATGCCCCTTTATATATATATATATATATATATATATATATATATATATATATATATATATATATATATATATATATATATATATATATATATATATATATATATATATATATATATATATATATATATATATTGGTGCTTTGATTCCTTGATGCCATGTTGATATTGTTGTGTATCGTCTTAAAATGGAAGCACTTCCATGGTAAGAGCATTTAGCCCTTTGAGTAAGTGGTTTGGGGTCATGTCAAATGCCTTGAATGGATATTCGACTTGGATTTGGCTTTTCCCCCTGTTCTACCCCATTTTCCACTTCTTCCTAGCATTTTCCCAGTAATTTGGACTATGAATCTGAGGTTTTGGACCCTAAGGTCAAAGTTGACCTTATGGGGTCAAAGTCAACCTTGACCCTAACTAGGTTAGGGTCAACCTCAACCCTGACCTAGTCAGGTTCTAGCTCGACCTTGACCCTAAGGTCTGGGATCTTCAGGGTTAGCCTCTGGTTGCGGGATTTCATCAAAAACTTGTCTTTTCCCTCTTCGGGGCCACTATTTCTCGAATTAAGCATCGAATTCTCAAATTAATATTTGAGGTGGACCTTTCTTGAGATTTGTATAGGATTCCTAATTTATTATTGGAGATTATCCTTTCTCGAGTTTTGTGCCTAATGCTCAAATTAAGTTGGGGTTGGCCTTACCTCAAATTTTGTGACAAGGCTCTTAAATAATTATTTTATTTATATATTAAGGGTGGTCCCCTCCTAGAGTTTTGTGTCAAGACTTTAATTTAATTTCCTCTCCATGTGCACCTCTGTAGAGTTTTGTGCCATGGGCCCTTAATTATTGTTTTCTACGAGGCCCCTCTTGTGCCCTAGATCACTATAAAAGGGAGCCTTCCTCTCTCATCCACATCTCATCTCACAGTCTCTCAAGCTCTCAAGTGCAAGAAAGCAAGAAGATCAAGAATTCAAGCATCCAATTCATCAAGGAGATCCATTAGTAGCCATTGAAGGATTCAAGCTCTATGGAGCTCTCTTGTTGAAGATTCCTCCATTTCTATTCAAGCCTCTTCCTAGTTCAAGATCCATTCAAGATTGGTGTTGAAGATCTAAAGACAATTGATTGGAGACATCCTATATTTGATTCTACATTTATCCATTCTTGTGGATTCAAGGATTCAAATCCTCCACAAGGGTTTCAACTCAAGCAAGGTGAATTGTTTCATTTACTTTGTTTATTCCAGCTATTTCAATTCAATTTCAAGGTTAATTCCTAAATTGGGGTTTGACTGAGGCAAACCCCCCAAACAAACAACCAAAAACCTTCTTTTTCTTGCAGGTATAGGTGTGGAACTTCAGATCTGAGAGTAGATTTGGATACCCTTTTTGGAAAACTTCGAGATCTACAAACAAAATTCAAATAGAACTTCAAATAAAGAATATGGTATTTGACCTTTTATGAGGGTCAAACCCGAGCTGAGCCATCTTAGAAAAATATTTCTGGGTTTTGTAGATCTCACAGTTTCGATTCAAGAGCATGGGAATCAACAATTTTTGAGATTGTTTGATAGGGTATTCAACTGATTCTTTTTTGGAGGTAAGTACCTTTATTTCTTAATTTCAGTATTAGTCATCTATATTTACTTTCTATATCAATACAATTTCATGTAAGTGTAAAATATTGGCTTTGGGGTCTCTTTTATGTGCAAAACATTGTTCTAGGACCCCATTACACTATTTTATCCTTTACATGTTGTTATCTAATTTTTGCACATGTGTCAGTATTTTTGATATGTTTATCTGCTTTGCATAGTGCTCTTATTTTTGTTTACACTTGGTCATGGTTAAATATATGTGATTTATTGACTTCATTGTATCATGTCACTGATATATGCAAATATTTTTGTATTTTTATGCTTTATGGATGTATGGATGCAGATGCATGTCATTCCTTATGATGATGATGTACTTTCATATTATGCATGCATGTATATGAGATGTAATGCGATGCGATGTATGGACATCACTTTTTTTATTTATGTATGGATGATTATGGATGCATTATGCAGGCATATTTATGATACTGAAATGATTATGTAGTTGTGTGGATATCAATGATAAATACTTAGTCATTTTGATTTGATCTTTTTTATTATATGATGCACTTGGTCAAACTTGCAAATATTCATGTTTTTAGAATTTTTTACTCATATTTATGTTAGTTAATCACATTCATACTGCCATTTTGATGCAACTTAAAAATGAATGCAGCTACATTAAAATGAATGTAGTTTAAAATGAATTTCAATGCAACTATAACATGAAATGCAACTAAAATGAACCTAAAGCACCTTAATATGAAAATGCAATTACAATTATCCTTAATGCAATTAAAATAAAGTGCATCTAGACTAAGACCTTTAGGATAGTCACTCTTTATTCAAGATGAGTCCATTATCATCGTAGAGCATTTGTAATTTGGACCTCATAGGTTAGTACAATTTTCACTGATAGATTTAACAATCATGAAAATATAAATATTTCCATTTTATACATCATGTCAAAAGTGAACCTAAACATTAAAGCATATAGGCTAGAATGTTTTGTCAGTTACTTCCTGATGATATAAAATTTTTCTATTCTTGTGCAACACACACACACACACACACATACACATACCCGCAATGACCTTTTGTTTATTCATATCCTTGGGTATAGTCTCATTTTTATTGTGCACATTACTAGGAAGTTTTTTCATTTCAATTTTATGTTAAATAGACAAGGAAACAAATCCAACCTCACTACAACTTTCATAGGAAATAGGTCGAGGTATACATGGCATTCCAATTATGATGGAGGCACTTATCATAGACACCCATTCCATATAATCACCTTAGATCATAGGATTTATTAACACAAGCAAAAGACAAAGAAAATGTTATGCCCCCAGTCCTTGTTTCTCTAGTCATTTTAGACATCGTCGAGTCACTCGAGGAACATAACAATCACAAATTGATAATAAGTCATAGAAAACTAAGAAAAAATCATGATTGCCTCATTTAGTTTCTCTAGTCCATAGACATCATTGAGATGGGTCTAGGAATACATGATTCATCATTCACAAATATTCAATCATTATTGTGTAGTATTTCAGAAACACATTTGTTTAGTTTGCAAGCACTTGTAGAAAACATTATCAATCATATATATTTCTTTTTATTATTTTTGTGTTTAAATGTCTTTCATGTTTAATGTTAGTATTTAAAAACACTCTTATCTCCGTGACTTAGTGTTTAGGTGTTAGCTTGTGGTGACTGATCAGGAAAGTACTGTACATTTTTCCTCCTGACCTCACCGGGGTTTGGGGCTGGGCCGGGCATATTTTCAGTAATTTTTTGAGGCTGACATATTTTTGGTAATTTTTGGGCCAACATGTTGTAGCTCATTCTAATCCTAAAGCGGAAAAATATTGTATAATATGGCTTAGGGTTAGGGATTTTCAATATGTATGATTTTAGTACTTGTGGTAGAATTGAGCTGTAAGGGATTACAGATTGTAATTAGGTTGTAATCACTGGATAATAATAATATTGGACTCATTGTTGGTGGATGTAGCCTAGGGGATTGGGTGAGCCACATTAAATCTTTGTGTCTTATGTTCTCTTCTGTGTGGTTTATTGTTTTCTGATATTGGTTATATTTGCATGTAATTGTTATTTCTGCCTTGTTAATCCTAACATTAGGAACTCTTTTTAGATCCAAGCATTAAGAAATACTATTATTGTTTTAGGTTGGTGGTATTAAGAAATACCTTTGGTTGTGTAGTTTATTTTCAATTGCGGACTAGGGATGACCGATACCCTAGCATTCCTAATAGTGACTAGGTGACCTTACGACATACATGATCATGACCATTGCCCCCTTGAGAAGACAATTTTCCTAAGACTTTGATATAGACAGATTCCATTCTAAGGATGATAGGATTTTTCTGATAATACGGCTTAGGATTTGATTGTCACAAAAGCAACTAGAAGGTATGTACAAACTAAAATTTAGATTGGCTAATCATTCAAGCGTTGTATTAATAGATAGAGCATTGATTACAAGTAGCACCTATTTACCAGGTTTTCACCACTTGGACAAACTTTTCTATTTTTTCTATCATGGCGTCTGCTTACCAAGTTTTCACCAACATACTTTTTCTCTTTTTCAATTTTTTTTGTACTTTTTCTTTTCCTATTTTTTTTCTTTGACTCGCCAAGGTGCATTTTTGCCAGGTTTTCACCAAGATGGTCATTTTTTCAAGACTTTTTCCATTATTTTTTATTTTTTTCAAGATCAATATTTGTTGTTTTTTACTTTCTTCAGGAACTCTTTTCACTTTTTTGGTATTTCTTCAAGAACTCTTTTCACTTTTTTGGTACTTTTTTCAGGAACTCTTTTCACTTTTTTTTTAATTTCTTTAGGAACTCTTTTCACTTTTTTGTATTTCTTTAGGAACTCTTTTCACTATATAGGTGCTTCCTCAAGAATGTTAGGAGTAAAACCATTTTAGGTGGAGAGTGTTGATTGGATTCAGTAGGACATCTCCCTCAATTATATCCAATCGATATGCTCTTGATCCAAATGAAGCTGTGAAAACAAAGGGACCTAGCCAGTTGGGTTCAAACTTTCCCTTTTTCTCTTGCTGTTGTTGATTCTTGGGATTTTTTCTTAAGACTAGGTCTCCTACCTAAAATGCTCTTGTCTTTACTTTCTTGTGGTAACCTCTTGACATCATCTTTTGGTAGACTTTAAGATGATCAAATGCCTGTTGTCTGTGCTCATCTAACATTTCTAGCTCTTGTAATTGATATATTTTGTAGTCCTCGTCAGTGACTAGATTTTTTAATGATACCCTCAGTGATGGAATCTCTACTTCAATTGGAAATAAAACTTTAGAGCCATATACCAGTGCAAAAGGAGTTTCTCTGGTTGGTGTTCTGATGCTAGTGCGATACAACCACAATTCTAGGTTTATCTGCAAATGTCAGTCTCTTCCTGATCTCACTATTCTATGCAAGATCTTCAAGATTGTTTTGTTTGATGGTTCATCCTATCTATTACCTTGAGGGTAATAGATTGAGGAACAATGTTGAGTGATTTTGAATTGAAGACACAATCCATGTCTTTATTTTTTAATTGACCCCCATTGCCAGTCATAATTGATGAGGGTATCCCATACCTACAAATGATGTAGTTTAGGATAAACATTGAGATTTTATTTCTTGTAGCATTGGCTAGTGGTATAGATTCCACCCATTTTGTAAAGTATTCAGTTGTCGTAATGATATACTTGTGTCCATTGAATGAGTTTGGGTAAATCTGTCCTACCAAATCAAAAGCCCATTGTTGAAATGGCCAATGTTTAATGAATGGAATTAACTCCCTAACTAGAGTGTGTATCAGGTTGCCATGGAATTGGCATTTATCACATGTTTTGGCATATTGAATTGCATCTTTTTCCATTGTAGGTCAATAGTGTCTAACTCTTAAGAGTTTCTTATCTTTACCCACACACACCTTCATGTACTTCCTTTAATGCACAACTTGACTCTTCATTTTCTAAACATCTAAGTAGTGTACCATCTAGATAATGTCTATATAGGTCATTAGTAATGATTATATAACATGATGTTTCTCTGATGAGGCATCCTTTTTTCATTTCTCAAATAATTTTTAGGGAAGGTTTTGTGTTTTAGATAGGAATAGATATGATCATATCTAGATAGGACTTGGGTTTCAATAGCACATATTATTTGGGAATCAGGTGAGTCATAGGTTGGAAAAGGAAGTTCTTCCACCAGGAAGTCATAGAGAAATTGATGCTCTTCCAGTTGTAACATAGATGCTAAGGTAGCCATCACATCTATAGCTTTATCTTCTGACCTTGGGATCTGTTCAAATGTGATAAAGACAAAATACTTCTTTAGATCATCCACCATTCTCTTATAGGGCATTATCTTATCATTCTTTGTTTGGTAGTCATTATTGACTTGATTAATAATAAGCTGTGAGTCTCCATAGATATGTAACTCAATGATCTTCCATTCTATTGCTATATTTAATCCATTCACTAGGGTTTCATATTCCAGTATGTTTTTTGTGCATGGAAATATCATCTTTTATGCCTTTGGTATCTTGTACCCATGTGGAGTAATGAAAAAACACCTAGCCCATGATCCTTGCTATGTGAAGGAGATATCAAAATACATCTTCCACGGATGTTTTGTTAGGTGCATGATTGCTTTATCAGGGAACTCTATATGTAGTGGTTTATCATCTGTCAATGGTTCTTCAACAATTTGGTCAGCTATCACTTGTCCCTTGATGTATTTTTTGTCAACATACTCAATATCACACTCACTTAATACTAAGACCCATTTTGCTAATCTTCCTGTCAATGTTCCCTTATTCAATAGGTACTTAATTGGATCTATCTTGGAAACTAGCTTCACCTTATGTGCCAACATGTAGTATCTTAATTTTTGAGATGTGAATACCATCGGTAGGCATTCTTTTTCAATCATTGAGTAATTCAACTCATAAGAAACCAAAGTCCTGCTAATATAATATATAGCCTTTTCTTTCTTAGCTTCATCCTCTTGTGCTAGAAAGACTCCTAATGATGTGTTTGTTGCTTATAGGTATAGTAGAAGCAGTTTTCCATGTATCAGAGTTATCAAGATTGGAGGATTTGCCAAATATTTCTTAACTTGAGAAAATTTCTTTTCGCATAATTGTTCATCCCATGTGAATGTCACTCCTTTGTGCATCATATTCATGAAAGGTTGAGCTTTATCTACTAAATGAGATATGAATCTCCTTATGGATTGAAACTTACCTTGTAGTGTCCTCATTTGATAGATATTCCTAGGTGATTGCATTTCAAGGATTGACTTTACCTTTGCTAGATCAACTTTAATTCCTTTTGCTGAAACTATGAATCCTAGCAATTTTCTTGATGATACCCCAAATGCACACTTTTTAGAGTTTAGTGTTAGTTGAAATTGTTCCATTCTATCAAAGATTCTTCTCAGGTCCTCTATATGGGTTGTTCTCATTTTTTACTTTGCTAGTGTTTCATCAACATAATCCTCCATATTTTTATGCATCATATCATGGAATATTGTTGCCATCACCCTTTGGTATGTTGCACCTGCATTCTTGAGCCCAAATGGCATTATGTTATAGCAATATGTTCCCCATGCACATGAAAATGTGGTCTTATCTTGGTCTTTAGGGGTGATCTTGATTTTTTTGTATCCTGATAAGCCATCCATTAATGAATACATCTCATATCCTTTTGTGAGATCCATAATCATATCTATGTTAGGGAGCAGAAAATCATCCTTTAGAAAAGCTTTGTTTAGGTCTCTAAAATCTGTGCAAACCCTTATAGATTTATCTTCTTTAGAGATAGGAACTATATTTAATATCCATTCTGTATAGTCAATAGCTCTTATGAATCCAACTTTCAACAATTTCTCTAGTTCTGCTTTGACTAACAATGTCACATGTGGGTTCATCTTTCTCAAATTTTGTTTGATGGGCTTTACTTCAAGAGAAAAAGATAGATAGTGCATTATTAGGTCTATATCTAGCCCTGACATGTCTAAATAAGACCAAGAAAATTTGATCTTATTTTTCTTAAAGAAATTGGTGAATTGTAGTTTTTTTTCTTCTGACAGAAATTGAGCAATGTGAACCATTTGTGGAGCTTATGTTGTTCCAAGATTGATAGGTTGTCTTGGCTCAATTAATACTAAAGATCTCTCTTGAAAATGATATAGAAGAATATCAAGGTTCTCATCCTTTGGCACCTCTAAGAGGTTTTCACCATTGGATACTTCTTTTTCTTTTACTATTTTTGAGTCTGACACTTCCACAATGTAGTTTTCACCATTAGATTTCTTTTTCTTTTTCTTTTCTTGTTTTTAGACTGAGAAACTTGATATCCCCCTTAGTCATGTTTACGCTCCTTGATAGGAGATATTGATAACATATAACTGATTGAATATCTTGATAAAATGAATGGACACGTAAAAGACAATGATTAGAGATCAACGAGCTACTAAAGTGATATGTAAGGCAATTAAATCATTTAATGTATTGTCATTGATGTCAACTAGTTTTGACTGTACTTATCATGATAGTTACAAACATATGAAGAAGAAAATGGTAAAGGAATGAGATATCTACATGAAGATGAGATGGATATGAAAGATATGGCTAACGTATACATTGGGTAACTTATTGATGAGTCTATGGCATCATGTTGTTGACTTGATTGTATTACATGATTTTGTTATGTATTGAAGATCAGAACTGAACAAGTTTATGTGGTCGGTAATTGAAGATTTTTGTCTACACCAAGCTAGTATAGTGTATACCGAGTATAGTTTTAACCGAGCGGGTATTTATCGACACATTCTAGTATTGATCAAGTGAAAGAAAAAAATAGAGTTTATAACAGTCGACTAAATTGATGAGCTGGAAAATTTATTATGATTCTGAGGTAAAACATAAAGTTTATTATGATGATCTAATGGCTGATGAAATTCAAGATTGATCAGATGAAGAAGAATGAAACATGTTATAGACACAACTGTTGAGAAATTTTGAAGTGAAAAAAGGAACGATAGAGATTAAGATGCAAAATCTAATGGATGATAAGAAAATGGTTTATGAAGTCTATTTAAAGAGACATGAGATTCATTATTGAGTCTGGAGCTTATTGACATCTATAGGAGAATTCACGTGAAAAGATTGTTTTCATGCACCCATGATCAAGCTGGTTACAGACAAAACTGAGCTGAACTATAGGCATTACTGGGCATTAGGGAATTATTCACCAAGTTGAATAAATTGGAGGATATGAAGGATTGAATTGAATATTGATCAGATGAGGTATTTTGAGCTTAGCATAGATCTAAAAATCTAAAAATCTTAGTTTTATTTGAATCAGATCATTACTGTATCAGTTTAACCATTATTACAAAAAAATCTCTTAACTGAGTGGACTTAACAGTAATTTTGTATTTCAATATGAAATTCAATGAATGTTGTTGGTTTTCTTTTTGATCGCATAGTGAATGTTGGTCAAGAGAGAATTGTTAGTGTTAAATCCTCTAACCAGGTCACACCTTACATTGTGTTTTGTAACCTTTGACAAGGTTGGCTCCTAACCGAGATCACTTCAGAAGAGTGAATTATTTTGGGTTACCAGTCCTAGGTGGTTTTTCCCCTAACACGGTTTCCACGTCAAAAATCTATGTGTTATGTGTATTTGATGTGATTGGGTTGATTATTTTACTTTACACATTTCATAACTAGTTAGATTGGTAAACAAAGTATTGAATTGACTGTCAATCAGTAGATGAAGGAAATTTATTGTTGATAGCTTACCGAGTTGATAATTGGTTTGAAAAGTTTGAATTTATACATCTGGGAGATTTGGGACTATATGATTAATGCAACTAACTAATTCCCCCCCTCTTATTTATATAACACTCCTTTTACTGGTGGAAGAGGTAAAGGGCTCACAAGCATTTAGGTAACAGGATAGAGTATAGTCATTATCAAAGGATAATAGGCTTGTGGATGTGGATTCATTCCAGTCTATAAGCTTAGGATGCATCAAGGTTAAAGATTCATGGGGATCTAGAGACAACACCATGTTATTATCAATGTTATTAACTTGCAAGATGATTTCTGTCAATTTTTCTTCCAAAGAGTTATTAAGATTATTAAAGTCATTATCATTATTATTTGATTTCATGATAGTGTTATGTGAATCTAAATCTAGTGACCTATCATTAGAACTTTCTCCTTCTTCAATTTGAACTCTAGGAGTGTATTTGTGCACCACATCTACCTCTATGTTCATTGTGGCATCAGAGAGTATGTCCTATTCATACTCATGAAGATCAAATTGACTATCATCTGAGACTTCCAAGAAGTGGGAAATAGTCATTGGTACTTCCTCTTCTTCATCAACATTGTTCTCTTCATCTTGATTCTCTCTTTCTTGCAAAGATGTTTGTAAATTTGTTATATCTTGTTGTTCTTCAAAATTAGGTATGTCAAGAACATGAGTAACAGTAACCAACTACCCCCAGTTAGGATGCCTTTGTTGTCATTCTTCTTCTAGTTGTTCTTCTAATTCTTGTTCAAGTCATATATTGGTGTTAAATTCTGACAATGGATCTCCTTGAAAGAGTAGTAACCTCTCATAGAAAATTGGTTGTCCTATTTCTTCTTCATCATTTGAATCACCTAATCTATCAAATACTCAACTATCTTGAGCTATGGGATGAGATGTCATTTCTTTGAAACCTATTCTAGTTTTATCTCTAGGGTTTCTGAAATCCATGTGTATTAGTTATATAAGTCCTTTCTTATTTTGACCCAATGGTCCTTTTCCTTTATATACCATTTGTTTCATGATGTCATAACCTTTTCCATATTTGTTAGGTTCTATCTCCATATTTTTGATACTCACACCATGTTCATCTTCTTTGTATAACCATTGTAGGATGACTTTTTCTTCATTTTCTTCTGCAAGAGACACCTTTTCTTTTACCATCCCCATTCCTTCATGAATTGTCAAAGTATCAACTTTGGAAGGTGTGAATGTGGATGAAGTTTTTCCTTGAGATTTGGGAGGTAGAGGTAAATTCATCATGGACATCAAGGAATCTATTTTTTATTCCCCCATTCTAGTTTCTTGAATATTAACTTTCTTTGCAAAACTTCATACGACCATTTCTTTATAAGTTTCTGCTTTGTTAGAACCTTCCTTGTTATGTGGAATCATACTATCTATTTTCTTGAAACTATTACAAGGTTAGGTTGTATCAGCTGGAATGGTTACTTCTACTCCATTGTGAGGAAATTTTATGCATTGATGATAGGTAGAAGGTACCACCTGCATTGTATGGATCCACGTCCTTCTAGGAAGAATATTGGAGGCAAGTGGTAGATCTATAACTTGACATATTACATCTTTTTCCACTGGTCCAACTCTGATAGGTAAGACAACCAATCCTTTAGAGGATCTTTCTTCTTCATCATAGGCTTTGATGGTTATCTTTCTTCTTGGATCAATTTCATGCTCATAGAACCCCAATTTTTTACTAGATTGTATGTACACATATTCAAACTAGTGCCTCCATCTATTAAGACATGTTTAACTAGGTGTTTATGAATTAGGACTTCTAGATGTAGGGGTTGATTATGCAGATGATTCAAGGACTTATCATCTTCCCCCAAGAAAGGCAAGTAGTGTGGAGAGTTTATATGACCAACCATAGTCTGGAATCTATCTACATCCAAGTCCTTAGGTACATTTTGTAGTAAGTAGGGCTTGGTCAAGAATCTCTCGATGGACCTGAGAGATTTTCAATAGCTCCAAGATGGAGATTTGAGCTGGTGTACGCTATAACTAATCTACTAGATTGAACTTTGAAGGTAGTGCCAGTTGTTTAGGAACTATTGTTATAGAAGGTGGGTTTAATGTCGAAGCTCCTTTAAGGATGAGCTTAGCTTGACTCCTCATTACAAAATTGGAAGATTCTTACTTGTCTTGTACTCCTTTAAGAGTAGTCACATTGATGGATTATTTGCAAGGTTCCACCATATGAATCACATTTCATTATTAGTGTAAGTGTAATTAATTTTATTTATTTTAGAAGATTCACCTTTTTCATAATTAATTAGGTAGTGGAGTTTGAAATGCTTTGTGATCATTATTAGTATGATGTCCATCCACATTAAATTTTCCTTCTTCAATTAGGTCATGGCTGACATGTCTCAATTTCATGTAGTTATTGGTTTAATTTCCTTTATTGTGATGAAAATGATAGTAATCGTTATTGTTCCACCACTTTGGTTTGACTTCTAGTTCCCATGGTTTCGAATAAGGGATTGTGATAATCTTATTATCCAAAAGTTAATTCAAGACCACCTCTAGTGTGTCTCCCAAAGGTGTAAATATTCTCTTAGGTCTTCATAACCAAGGCTCATTATGATTATTGGATTTATTAAAAGTTTTAGAAGTTGTTAGTGTCACTGTCGTATTTGAGCTTTTACTAGCTTGTAGACTTGTAGAAAGATTAAATACCTCTAGTTTTGGTCTTGTATTAGGATTATCTACAACTCCTTCATTGACCACATTCTTGTTTTTATTCCCATATTTGTACTTATTTGTATTGTTGTTAGAATAGTACTTGTTACAAGTAGTGGTTGTCATTTTACCAAAAGATCGACCTGTTAATGCCCGATACAACCCCTATACTTAGAGAAGGCACACAAGGTAGTTAAGTCATGTAATGAATCCTGAGGGGAGTGCTGACCATTTTTCCAACAATCTCCCCCTCAGTGTTACCTCAAGGGATTCGAACCTATGACCAAGCTCTGATACCACTTGTTACAAGTAGTGGTTTCTGTTGCACCAAAAGATAGACCTTTTAATGACCAATACAAACACTATACTTATAAAAGACACAGGAGGTGGTTAAGTCATGTCATGAATCTTGAGGGGAGTGCTGATCATTTTTCAAATAGTACTTGTCCTTATTTTCCTTGTAGATAGTGATTTCTCCTTTCTTAACCAAGACTTCTTCAATCTTAATTGCACTATCTATCATCTTGTCAAAACTTGGTGGACCTTTGAGTTGTATGGGAAATTTCATTTTAGGCACCAAATTGTTAATGAAAATATCCATCTTCTTGATTTCAGGTATTTTTTGTGACTATTTTGCGAAGATCTTTCTCCACCATTGTAGGAATGTTAGGAATGGTTCTCCACTTTGTTGCTTCATATTGCATAGGTCCAACATGGTCATTGTATGTTGTATGTTGTATGAGTACTGTTGAATGAACTTTTCCACTAGTTCTTAAAATTTATTAATGCCTATGGCTAGCTTAGAAAACCAGTCCATTTCTTGTCCACCTAAACTTCTTGGAAACAACCTCATCAAGTAAGTTTGTTCATGCATAAATTCAATGCTCAATGTGCAAAAATCCCTCACATGGTCTTGAGGATCTGAGTTGTTGGTATATTTGTCATGTTTAGGAATTGTAACATGTTGTGGAAATGGTATCATTTTTATACCTTTATCAAAAGGGAAAGGACAAATATGTTCCAATGAATGTTGTTTTGCAGGTTTGTCCTTTTCTTTCTTTAAGTCTTGTATCTCAGCTTGCATAGCAAGTAACTATCATGTTAGGATAGATATAGGAGTAATATGCTCTTTTTTCTTGAGTTATTAACATCATAGTCCTTAGGTAACTTCACTCCTTGTGATGCTAGATTCAAGAAGTATTTTTCCTTGCTTTTGTCCAATGTTCTTTCGAGTATCTTTTGGAACCTTTTAATTTTCAAGGATCTTTGATATTCTTGTTCCATGGGATCTTCATCACTATCGAAATAATAATGGGCTCTTTGATTTTCATCTTCCTCTTGATTAACTTTTTATTCTTGGTCATTTCGATCATTGATTTATTCTTTCTAATTGAAATCATTTTTATTTGACATGTTGGTAGTACTAGGAGTAGCTCCAAATAAAGGATTGATTCTTGATGTTTCTCCTTGTTCAAAATTCAACAATGGAACTTCATTTCAAAATGGATTTCATTCAAGATGATAAGACTTATATCTTGTGTTAACCATGAAATATTGATTAGGTAATTGTTTGAATGTCCTAATATGTAAATGGGTCTAAAATTTGTCCAAGTGTCTCCATCCAACGTTGCAAGTGTGGGTTTTAAAATGTGATAGGATCCAACGTCAAAGGGTAGAACTGCCCTATTTGTGAGCTGGGAACCAAGTGAAAAGGGATTGTGATGCTTTAAGAGCTCTAGTGTCTAAGGGTTAGAATGCCATGTTTGTGATATGAGAACTGATTGGGTTTGATGTGAATAGGAATACACAACTTGACAAATGTGGATAAAGACCAAATAGGTAGGTGAGGTACATTTAAGAATTTACCTTCTCAGACTTCTAGGTTCACTAGTTCTAATGAAAGAAGCTAGAAAAAGACTCAAAATGGTACTCAAAAATCTAAAAATTAAGGTTCTGGAACATGTAGAAGTAATGGTTACCAAAAGCAATCTAGGAAATCTTAGATGTGACCCCTAATCCAAATGCGACTCAGGGTATACCATATGCGACTCTATAATTACCAAATGTGACTTGGGATGTAGAATGTGACATAGGAAACCAAATGTGACCTTCTGATATCTGGTTCGAGGAAAAATTTGTCAATTTTGCAAAACTTTGTAATTTGTCTATCTGATTCCAATGAGTTTGAGTGTTTGAAAATGTCCGTGATTTTTTCATTTAGGGTTTTTATCTTGGATTTCAATTCAAACACATCAAGAAGCTTTGTTTCAAGACCAAAAATACACTTAATTTGTCCTATAACTTGGCATAGATTGGAAATTCTTGTTCATTAGCTTAGAAACACACTCAAAGACTCCTCAGAATATGACAGTCCAACAACATGCACTAGATGTTAGAGGCCATATTAGTTGAGTATTAATGTCTATGAGGGCTTGATATGATGAACTTCTTGGGGAAATTACTATTTTCCTTGCACAAGTATTACCAACCTTTTGGGGGCAATTCGAGTGGTTTCTAACTTAGGATTCTTAGTAAAGGCATCCATTCATAATCATCTCCCATAGTCTTGTAAGTGATATTGAGGCTTATAGCTCTATGAGTACTTGAATTTGTGTAGTCTCGCAAGCAAGATTTAAGCAGCTCTACTTTACACAAAATCCAAGCATGTCCATGGAAATGATCAAATCAAGGTTCCAAGGAAAAAATGACTAAGTCTTCTAAGATTTTCATCTGAAAGAAGCATCTTTATTATAGTGAGGTGGAAGGGTTGGCTTCTACCTATCCTCACTTGGGTCATTCCTGGGAGCTTTTTACCTCAATCGATAGGCCCTCTAAAATTGATAGCAAGAAAGTAAAGAGGATTGGTGGCTTAGGAGTCTATATTTTTAATTCTCCAGCAAGGAGATCATACTCTCCTATCCATGTTGTTTTCTTGTATCAAACAGACCATCCAAGCTTAAAGTAAATTTACTCCAATTTGACCTTAAATCCCAATCAAACTTTTGAGTTTCTAATTTTACCAAAGGGAAAAGAGCATAATCCTCTGATTAGATTGAAAAATGACCTCAAATTGTGATTAAATTCTTAGAAATCAAATAGATACAAGCATAAAATTTTGGTTGATTCCATGAGACAACCTACAAAACAACTCATTAGTTATTTTCTTGTTGTTTTTCTTGGACAATTCAACCTGCAAACCACTATTATGCTGTAAAGATCAACCAGAATCACAACATTCACCCATTAGTTGTTATAAATATAAAGTTTGCAAATAAAGTAACTGAATGTGATCCTATTTTACTCCCAAATATGATCAATAACTAGATGCAATTCAATATTAACCAAATACGATTAAGGATCCCAAATGTGATACAAAGCTCACAATATGCAATCCTGACTATATGCAATTCAGGAAACCCCAAGTGCGATCCTATTTTGACTAGGTGCAACCCTTCTTCCTAGATGCAATCAAAGCCCAAAATGCAACCTTGGCTCTGTTAGACAATGACAAAAAATGAGTTAAAATGTGAAAATATGGGGCTTGTCCCCACGGTGGGTGCTAGAAATATGTGTGTAATTGTACTTGTTATCCTACAACACAACACTTCAATAAGACATTCTATTGTTAATTCATCAAGAAAATGAAAGATCAAGAATACTAACAAATTCATCCTATTTCTCTCTAACTAGCAAGAGTTAGATTAAAATCTAATTAGCTCTCAGCCTTAGACTCTAAATAGTGACAATTCACTACTAGAATGAGATGTTTAAATGCATTAAACTAAGAAACACGAGAAATCAAGAAAAGGAATTAATTATTTACTAATTAAGCTATGAAATGAAATGTGATCTAATTAGCTATGAATTCAAATTAGAAACATGTAGATATGAATGCAATTAATCTATTATGTTGTGAGTTTTAAAATTCTTCTTTTATAGAACTTCATTAAATTCGACGGTTGAGATTCAATTTGAGAAGAGTGGTTGAGATGCATCCTTCCTTGATCCATGTGAATTGATCTAGGTGGATCACTTCTCATAGGTTTATTTTTTCCTTGTTGTCCCTTGAAAGGTGACATGTAATTTTGAACCTTTTATTAATTTATTTTCATTAATTACTTTAGTCATGCATTTAATGAGATTGATTTAATTAATTAGACTTAGAGGTAATTAATGGGATTTTTGATACATTAATGATGATTAAATTATTTTTTTATGAATTTAATCAATTTTATCAAAGTATGTTAATAATCAAGGATCAAATTAACATAATCAAGAGATTACTTTGAATTAGGGCAAATAGGGCCTTTGATTCTATTAGCCTATTTTTGGGTGATTACAGGGGAATGAGCTACATGTTGTAGGGAAGGATGACATAAGAACCTTAGATGCATAGGTATATCCACAACCCAAACACAATAATACAACAAGACAAGGAGATGACACATATGGACCCCTTAGCTAGGATCCTAGAGAGTGGCTTGTAGAGAATTTTTTGTATACTATATGAGATGTAGATGGTTTTGTGTTGTATCATAACACAATGTATATTATTGGTTCATGGATGTACCTTTATTATTTTGGACATTGATGTACTATTGATGGATTTTTGGACTTTTTTAATTTTTTTGACAAATTATATACACACACATTATTGAGATTGGAAGGGATCATGTGTATGTGCACATTTTTATTCTTTTTATGTCATGTATGGATGCATGTCTCTGTGATTATGTACTAACATATCTTTGATGTAGGATGTGATGTGTTTATGATGCCTATGTGACTATTATATATGATGCAATATTTATGAGATATGGATGATATGATTATGTGGATGAATTTATGATTATGATATGCTTCTAATGTGTGTGATGTAGGATGTGATATAGGATGATGGTTTTATGCTATGCATTGGTATTGTTATTATGTAGGATACGATAGTGTATTTCTTATGCTTAATATGAATTATATATATAAATAATGATTATATGGACATGATGATCTATATGATATGTATTTAAAATGTAATGTATATGCAATGGTAATGGATGGAAAAAATTTATATGCAATTCAATGCAATGGATATGATAGTGAAAACAAGATGCATATGATAATGAGACCTAATGTATGAAATAATATGGTAAATAAATATGAATATGTATGACAATGAGATAAATGACCTAAGTTAAAATAAATGAAACTAGCATGATTAATATGATGGTAAACTAAATATGAGATGGAATAAATAATGTAATTTATTGTCCTTAATTATGCAATTGAATGAAATGAATAGGATAATGCAATGTAATGAAACAAAAATGACAATGTATATGATAATGGAATGAAACATAATTAATACAATTAAATGCCACTTATTTATGATGATAACTTATGAAAATGCATACTAAGTACAACTAATTATGGTAATGAATATGAAAATTTGACTATGTGACAATGAGAATGGATATAATAATAAATGCAACTAAATTATTATGTAAATGAATATGATAATAAATTAAATGCTATTAATATGAAAAATAATAACGTATTTATGTAATTAAAGAATAATATGATGAGGCAACTTAATATGAAAATAAGGTTTAACCAAATGCAACTAACATGAGGATGAAATTAATTAAATGATAATTAATCTAATGTAAATTAAATTAATGTAACTAAGGAGAAAATAAAAAATTCTCAAAGAAACACTTGTGCAAAACATTAGCCAAGAGGAGAGGAAAGCCATGAAACCATTTTCACATTCATAGCTAAAAATACTAGGGGGAAGGGAGAATGGAATGAATGTAATGGTGAAGAGGAGTATGATGAATCTTGAGTTGGAGTACCCAAAAAGGGTACCTCCATGTAGTGAGCACTTATTTTGATTTAGCAATATCTAGGACTTGCCAGGGTTATGGAGAACCAACACCTTGTCATGGATCTTTCATAGGACTAAATCAACAAATAGAAAAGGGTTGAACCAACATAAAACAAAGCCAAAGAGGAATGAGGTGGATATGATTCTATAAAAACTCACACACAAGCAACACGACCTAAGTGCACCATGTGACCACGTGGATCACATGTAGAAATGCAAGGGTGACATCTAATAAATACACAAAGGAAAAGATCAAAACCTTTCTCATGTATTCACCATTCAATACACGCCATGATATAAAGGATCATGGAGACCTTGAGAAGGTAAAAAAAAGTGGATCTCCAAAGATAAACACGAATAAATAAGAAATCAATGCCATAGTGACTATCCAAAAATATTTCTTCCAAAAGGGGTGATTGATTGATGGGATTGATATTGTTTGATATGTACAAATGTCATGTCAATACATGTCTTGAAAGATGACCTAAGGTATTGTATATACAAGGACATAATTAGAGAATAAATTGACACAAATATAAAATACAAGTAACTACTCATTATATACAACTAATATTGTATAAAGCTAAGGAATTGGGATAGTAAAGAAATGATCACTACGCACATGTGATAATGAAACACCCATAAAACTAGGAATATGAGGTGAGTTTGTGAATGGGTAATGATGGCCATGAGTATGGATAAGGATGGAGGATGGTGTAAGTGAAATGAGAACCTGAAGGATAATAGTGAGGTAATTTATACATAGCCCCAATTTCTAGGTTTTCATCATATGTACTTATCCAAGGTGCTTGATTGCCAAGTTTTCACCATCAAATGATTTATTTCTCTTTACTTTTTTATAATTTTTGTATATATATTAGGAATTTTTATATTTTTAATAATTTTTTAAGATAAGTGGGGTACACTATATGAATCATGTTCAAAAACTCTAAAATTAATGATATTCACGGGATCATTCAATGGTTCAGCTCATTTGTTTACTATAATCACATAAGGGTCTAACTAATTTGGCTCAAACTTACCCTTTTTATTATCATAGCTTCTCTTGAGATGATTTTGATATACAACTAGATGTTCAAATAATTTATTTATCTTCTCATCTATTAGGTCAAGCTATATGAGTTGTGTCACATGATAATCCTTATTTTTTATAAAATTCTTTAGTGATACATGTAGGGATGGTAACTTGACTTCATTTGGTAGGACTACTTTAGCACCATTTACAACTGAATATGGAGAAGCATCTATAGGGGTATAGATGGAGGTAAAATAAGCCCAAGGGTAGGATTAAGAAGGAGGTGGTAGTCATGAATTATTTCATTGACAACCTTTCTAAGGATATTTAGTATAGTTTTATTGGTTTCCTTTACTTTTCCATCACCTTTGGGGATATGGAATGAAAAAATAGTGTTGGATGTAGAACTAGGTACACAAATCTTCGACACACTAGTTTTTTAATGGTGTACCATTGCAAGTGATTATGGTGGAAAATATGCTAAAATAAAAAATGAGATGGTAAAGGATGAATTTGGATATTTGAACACCTATGGTAAGAGAGAGAATAATTGCTTCCACCCACTTCATGAATTATTTTATAGAAATAATAATATACTGATGTCCATTGGATGAGGTTAGGTTTATCTTACCAACAAGGTCAAGGCCCAAATAGGAAAAAGGCCATGGGGTGATAATAGGATGAGAATCCTATGCTGATATATGAATTATTTTTGTGTGTTACTAACATTCTTGACATCTCTTAACAAACACAAAAGCATCACACTCCATTAGAGGCTAATATTATTTATCCCTAAGAAGTTTCTTGGCTAAGATCATGCTACTTGTGTAGGAACCACAAGTTTCAACATAAACATATTGTAATTCTTGTGTGACATCTATAATGTCTAAACCTTGAGAGAGTACAACATGATATCCCTAGCAATATAAAGTATTGGAAATGATGGTGTAATGGGAGGATAGGTGTATGAGGTTTTGGAGTTGAATTAAAGTAAAATGGGGGATATGATACTATCTTTCAAATAGGAACATATGTCATAGTACCAATGGAATTGAGGACCAATCAAATCACACACCATATTTATGTCTAATATATCATGAGTAAGTGCATGTAGTTTCTCAACTAATAATTCATAGTTTTCTACATCTTGTGGAGCTTCTAGAAGTAATCCAATGATGGCCATGATATCCACTAATTTATTTTGTAGCTTTGGAAATTAAATGAATTGAAATCCACTACTTTCTTGTATGACATCATCTTATCATATTTTGTTTGGAATTCTCTCATGAATTTCTTGATTATGAGATGTGAATTCCAATAGGCTTGTAACTCTATGAAATTCCATTGTATTTTTGTCTTAAGTCCTAAGATGGGGGTTCATACTCCACTATTTTGTTGGTGAAGGTAAAGAAAGCTTAAATAATTTGGGTATATAGTTACCTTAAGGAGTGACAAATATAATGCATTCCCCTAACCCCCATGATGTGAAAGAACAATCAAAGTATAGCTTTCACATTTGGTTTTCATCTATAATGTAAAGATGTTTATTAGTAAATTTAGTAAATAATGGATATGCCTCTACTAATGGTGCATCTATTAATTTATTTGAAATAATATATCCCTTAAATATCTCCTATTCATGTATTAAATATCAAATTCACTTAATATCATAACACATTTAGCCATGTGGCCTATGAGGGTAGTGCGAGAGAGTAAGTAATTAAGTGGATCTACTTTTGATATAAGCTTTAGTGTATGAATGGGCATTTAGTTCCAAAGCTTTTGATTGTAAAATACCACCACAAGGAATTATTTTTCCATTAGAGAGTAAATAAGTTCATAGACCAAAAGTGTGTGGATGATATAGTAGATGACTCATTCTTTTACATTGTCATATTGTTGAGCAAGGAGTTTCCCAAATGTTATTGTAGTGGGTCAGACGTAGAGTATTATAGGTTTTCTAGGAATTGGAAGCATTAATATGAGTGGGTTAGAAAGATACTCCTTGATTTTCTCAAAGCCTTACTAACAATGACTATACCACTTGAATGTGGATTCCTTGTAGAGTAGATGAGTGAATGGTTGGTAGTTGTTTGTTAATTGTGTAATGAATTTATGTATGGATTGTAGCTTTCTCTATACACTATGTATTGATCGAGGGTCCTTAAGAGAGGCATTTTCAGAATGGCCTTGGATTTATTGGGATCAAATTCTATGCATCTTCTTGATATAATTAATCCTAAGAGCTTTCCTGATGTAGCCCCAAATATGCACTTCTTAGGGTTTATCCTTAATCAATACTTTTATAGGTGATCAAAGATACACTCCAGGACCTTGATATGATCGATTCTAGTTATATATTTTCCCAAGAGATTGTCCATATAGTCTTCTAGGATCTTTTGAATCATATCATTGAAGATGAAATACATCACTTTCTAATATATTTCCCCTATATTCTTGATGCCAAAAGACATGACTTTGTAGAAAAAAATACCATATGGAGTTGTGAAGGCTATCTTGTGTTAAAAATATTCTATAATGAAGATTTGGTTATACATAGATAATTACATCCATGAGTGACAAGATCTCATGTCCTACTATGAGATAAAATAGCATGTTAATGTTGGGTAATGGGAAATCATATTTTGGACATGATTTGTTTAGGTCTCTAAATTTTTTGCATATTTCTATTCCTCCTATAGGCTTAGAAATAGGTACTATATTAGATATACACTTTGAATAGTCTATCAGGAATATAAATTTTTCTTTAAGTAGCTTTTCTAACTCTACTTTGACTAGGGTAGCCACCTTGGGATGGATTTTCCTAAGTTTTTTCTTTACTAGTTTTACTTTGAGATCAACAAAAAGATGATGGAGCACTAGATTGAGATCTATCCCAGACATGTGAGTGTAGGAACATGAAAATTTTATTTATTCCTCATTAAGAAGTGCCCATAAATCCAATTATTCTAACTTGAATAGTGATGCTTCTAGATATCTGATGTGAGGGCATTCTTTAGTGCCCAGGTTGATCTATTGAGTCTCTTGAATCAAGATTTATGACTTATTGGATTGATATTCATTAATGAGGGGAAGAGAATTTTTTTCATCCTCTAGCACCTTAGAAAGGTTTTCACTAGAGGATACATCTTTTTTTTTTACTTTCTTTCTAATCTAGAAGTGCCCTAGAGGGGTTTTCACTAGGAGAGCTTTGATTTTTTAATTTTTAATTTTTTTTGTGACTAAGGACTTCCTCCTCCAAAAAATAGGTTTGGGAGTCTAGCTTGTAGACATATGCATAATCCTTCACTCATCCATGTGATTTCTTTGTAGCAGTCATAAATTATAGGAGTGTTGCATCACTTTAAAATACATTGATACGGGAGATAGTTGGTTGGTACCAGTCAATAAACTTGGGGTGTGAAAGTCAAATATCGATGAGATTAATTAATACTTGGTTAAGGATGAAGTAACATAAAAAGGATTCATCAATAAGGATATTTTCATAATCTCTCTTTAGTTTCTCTTTAGGAATGTCTTTGATAGATATGAGGTTACCTCCCACATTAAGAAGTGTCCTTTCAATCCCCATAGTTCCATCACTCATGACACAACCAAGTACAATACCTTGATTTTTGGGAGGATAGAAGGCTCAAGAGGAGCTTGCACTCCTTGGTCTTCATGACCTAAGCCAAAACCTTGATATTCCTAGCTTTCAGTGACAAGATTGTGGGATGTAGGATGTTTTGTCATGCCCCGCAAGGGAACCGGGGAAGAGAACAAAGATTCTCTTTATAAAAGAAAAACCCAAGTAATGATTTATGAAAATTTTTGAATTTTTAAAACAATTATATGAACAAAACTTAAACTTATTTTCCTCCCAAGGTTCACTTCTATCTAATGCATGATTCATTTAAGTCCATTAAGTAAACTAACAACAAGATATACTTCTCAAAGCAAATTACATCATATCACTATAAGATTCTTTATTAAGAACTACATAGTACTTTCATTTCAATTTTCCATTTAAAATCATCTATATTCCTAAGTATTCTTTATGAACAATATAACCTTTAAATCAAATAGAACCATCTAAATCATTTGATACATTGCAAATAATACATTTGTTCTTCAATGGCCTTTCCTTGAATCATCACTAATTAAAATCATACTACTTAACTAAAAATCATTTTCTTTTCCAACATACATCTTATACATAAAGTTCACATCCCCTTTTTCCATTTTTCCTAAGTCTACCCATTTCAAATACATCATTTTGACTTACATCAATGATTACATTACATTCATCTCTGCTCAGGAGGTAACAATAACTTTACATCATGAAAGATAATTACAAAGCCTTTATTCTTCAAAAACTGGTACATAAGCAAGCATGAATCTTCAACACTGCATCCACAAAAGATACCTCGATAAAATGTTTACCACCCAACCACGTGGACACGCAAAGGCCCACTCCCCTGTGCTAGGAGATAAACACCAGGGTCCATAAAGAAGGAATAGCTAGGCCAAACCTAGGGTCGGGCTACCTTTCCCAAATAACAAATGAAAAGAAAGCCCAAGTATAAATCTTTCCCCAAACAGGTTCTAAGGTTTGGTAGAAACTCTAAGCAACAACCTAAGTGAGTGTCATCGCATAGCCCTCACCCCTTGGGTTGTCTTGGTACTAGCCACTCCGGGCCCCGGCCCCCCAAGTAGGCACATGCGGAACCAAATGCCTTTCATACAGACAAGTGCCATTCGATCGTACCTACGCACATGCACCTTCTCCCACTCCCATCCATAGCATTTACTAGCACTAATGGCATGGGTGAGGCACATTTAATCTTTTGAAAAGTTTGAACCCATTCCCATAAGTTTTAATTAAATTATCACTTGTTAAAATAACTCTTCAGTCGGTTATCCTGGTACTAGCCACTTAGGGCCCCGGCCCTGCACTGGGAGCCACTCACTAGGTGTCATTAGGTTTTCTACCCTTAACCCACATATCACAACCACATCATACACATAGTAAAAACATATCATAAACACTTTTGTAAGACTACATCAAAGAGTAGAAAATAATAAGATAATTTATGGATGTTTTAGGGGAAATTAGGAACGTTTAAGGATGTTTTAGAATGGTCTTGATCTTCTTAGACCACCCTAAACCCTAAACTGCTTCCTACACACATCCTAACCCTATTAAGGCATCCAAACGCACTGAACATAACCTCTCCCAACCAATAAATGAACACATTTACAATTTACTCAAAGTTCTATATACCAAAAGATAATGTTCCATGAACTTCATTCTAAGCTTGATATTTGACTAAGCCTGAAATTTGACTAAGTCTAATTTTATTAAAAATCTAAAAATTAAAAGTTACAACTTAACTCCTAGGAAGTTGAAACCTATCCCAATCAATCCAAAGGTACCTAAACCCTTTATACAAGTATAACTTAAAGTATACTTAAATGTTTTAATTGTATAAAGCATGAATCCTATTTTCATCGGTTAACACTAATTAATTGTATAAAGCCTGAATCCTATTTTCATCGGTTAACACTAATTTGCTTGGTTCACACTGGTTGCTTGGTCACCACTAACTTACTCGGTCACCAATAACTTACTCGGTCACCACTAACTTACTCGGTCATCACTAACTTACTCGGTCACCACTGACTTACTCGGTCATCACTGACTTACTCAGTCATCAATAGCTTACTCGGGCATCATTGACTTACTCGGTTATCACTGACTTACTCAGTCACCAATAATTGATTGCCAGAAACTACAAAATATGACTGTCAACTTTGTCTTGCAGGTAAAACTGGGCATTATGGAAACTAGGGTTGCCTAATTGGAGCACGACCCATTTGAGATCTCCCAGTTTCCCTTCAAAAACGGCCCATCAATCCATCCTACCTATCCAACATATTTGTTCTAGATCTAGGCAAAGAAAAGTGGTGCAAAGAAAAATATGAAACTGTAGGTTTGAAATAGAAGTTCTAAAGCCTCGAAGAACTCATGGACATTCTGGATAAGAGAGGAAATACAAGGAGAATGCTAAGAACCCTACAACCTCCTATAATTGCATAAATATTTGTTTATACTCAATATAGGAAATAAATCCATTCAACATGTTCCTACTCTTCAAATCACTAATATAGGGACAACGATATATATGAAACACAACATTCTGTAATTTATATCAACAACGAACATACAGAGAAACATTTAACTAGATTTTCATCTTTTCATATCACAAAGGAGAGATAACTCTCAGGATGAATTCCAACTTGGAGTCCTGCAGAGATTTAGTTGATGAAGACCAGTCCAATCCTCTCAACCCTTTCAGCACTCCTTCAAATCCTCTTGGGTGCAATCTCCAGCCTCTTCCGGGAATAACCAAATGCCACTCTCAGAGAATGATGAATTTCTCTCCTCACAAATACAATATTCCTACCAGCATAATACTAATCTTGTTATCTTCTTCTCGAAACAACTCTCCTCCAACTCTCTCCTACATAGGAAGTCTTTCCTATATATAGATTGGGGAGTAGTTGCACAGGTACTCCAACCAATGCAACTATCCACCAGTTATCTGTTAACAATACAGTTTGTAAAACCATTCCCATAAAGGGATAAATAAATTTTTTAATAAAACTATAATCTATTACCGTAATCAAATTTATGTTTCCTTTACTTTAGGGAAGTTAATAATAATAATAATTATTTACAACCATATCATTAACTAATCTAATTATTCATTAATAGAATGTAATAATTACTTACTCACCAATAATTATATAAATATATGTATGCATATGCATATGTGTGCACCCATATGCCTATGTGTACATATATTAATATTATTATAAATATTATTACAGACATAATATTATTATTATGAAGCATATTATTTATTTACACACTTAATCCATATTCTTTACAAAATGCAATAGTGATATATATACAAGGTGAAACATACCTCTATTATTAAAAATATTTATTATTATTTTTATTTTATTTTTATTTCCATAGACATTTTGTCATTATGGATATTATAAAGATAATACCATAAAATTCTTTATTATTATTGATATTAAAATTACATATTTCAATCACATACTAACTCATTCCTAACAAGAGCTGCTAGTACATAAGTAGCTAATAATAAAGATAAATTACGAAATCATACCCTCAAATTCACATCAATAATCTACTAATATAATTGAACGTACCATAAAGACAACTAGAACCACTATACTCAAAACCTCATTCACAATGAATACAAAAGACAAGAAACTAACTACAAGACCCACAAAACCAGTAAACTGAGAGATCACATAATATATCCACACAAGGGACTGACTCGACACTTCCCACCTAAGGATAAAAGGATCAAAGGTGAAGTTGCTTCTTGTGGAACCTGGTGATATCTCCATAACAACAACAATGATCAAAGATTTTGAGGGATCGCTCAGACCTGTGAAGCCAGGTGGAGATGATACCCGGTACCTACAATCTTGCATCACCAAGAAGAGATACATATATATATATATACATATGGATATACAAATCAAATATATGCAAGCAGATGACCAGGATCGATACATCGTGTGGACCTCAACTAAGTGAGTAACTACGACTTCATCCTAAGTCATGAAAACACATCCGACACATATCCATGAAACATAAAACATCATGATAATGGTTAGATTCAAATCATTGGGTTAGATCCATAAAAAATATAAAAATAGATGGTTTTCTAATCTCATAAACATATAAATGATAACCATAAATGAGCATATCCATCATATCATCATTCACAAAACATAAATGTAAATGTATAGTCCTGACCATCATAATAAAAATGTCCAAATCAGCAAAGTCTAAGTATCACCATAGGAGAGGTATTACGTGTTTACCCTTGAAATATTCAAGGAGATGGTTATCTGCTACTGAGCATCTTGGTACAACCATATATTGATGTTCACTTCTATCTCTTTATCATCTAGGTTCCCATGTGATTGAATTTGGAATGCGATGTTGATGCTATTATTGTTATTGTCATTAATTGGTTTCATTGATGTCAACATATCCTAGGCTTAGATGTGGGTTTTATGCTTTGGAAATCCAGTATAGTGTTCTCTAAATGATGTGTTGTGAAGATCTATCTTTATTTGTGTTTTTTCTAGTCACATTCATCTTGAAAAATAACATGTTTTATTTCTTTGGGTTTGGCCCTATCTAGAAACTGGTCATTATTCTCTGATTGAGTGTTTTCATTGTAACATATTGATCCTATTTATTGGTTCTAAAGATCATGGTAAATGTGTAGCATATTTTTGTGTACAAGGTATATTGAATTGAATGAGGATAATTTGTGTGACCTATTTAAAATTTTATTAGGATGAACTAGTTGTTGGCATGACATTGTATAATTGAGTGATAATTATATTTGATGAAGTATACAAATAATATATGAGTGGAATGATAATCTGATAAGGAAAGATCTGTGTATTGATGTATACATGAGTTTGTGCAACTAGTTGAAGACTGATATATACTCCTTGTGTTTTTTATTATTGGTGGTAATGATTTTAGTGGTGGATTATTTTCATTTCTTATATTATGGAAGTGAGCCTTTTTGTATTGGTAGTGAGCCTTATTACTTTTGGGTAGTTAGCCCAATCAATAGTGAGCCTTACCGATAGTGAGAAAATTGACAGTGATCCTTTTTAAAAATCACCTTAATCAGTGTCACCTTAACTAGTATTTTACTCATGAGAATTAGTTTCGCTGTGGTTTCTCCTATCTTGGGTTTCCATGTAAATTATGGTGTTCATGGCTTTTGGTGTTTTGTGCTTTCATGTTCATATTGTTTTAAGTTTTTTATTTATTTAAATATTCACCACATAAATTAAGATTAAGAAAAGTTTTTTATTATAACGTATTTGCCCCCTCTCAGTTATTAGGCCTATTCAATAATTGGTATCAAAGTTTTGCTTCCTTGGAGAGAGCTTAACTACTTAAGGTAGATCTGATGGCACACAAATTAACTATTCCTATGTTTTATGGATCTTATTATAACTAATGGAAAGTGTCGATGAGAGGTTACATGATTTATATTAGTTACACTACTTGGAAAGCTATGTAGATGAAGTATGTTGCACCTCAGAATGGTCTTACTACTTAAGACAATTTTTTCCTATGAGAAGAATGAACAAGCAAGGTGTGCCATTTTTAGTGATTTATCTAAAACTAAATTGACTAAGGCTATTTTATTGAATAATGCTTATGAAGTTTGGGAAAAGATAAAAGAGATCTATGAAGGAAATGATAGAGGCAGGTTATCTAAGAAGTTAACAACTAAGTGCCAATATGAGAACTTGAGAATGGAAGAAGGTGAAGATATTGCAAGCTACTTTTAGAGGGTTGAAAATGTTGTGAATGAAGTCAAGAATCAAGGTGACACTATAATTGATGAATATTTTATGGAGAAGATCTTGATGAGCTTACCAAAGAGATACAATGACAAGATCTTAGTTATAGAGGAAGTTTATGATCCACATAAGTTTACCAGATAATAGTTGTTTGGCACCCTAATCACATTTAAGTTGAGGAAATTTGGAAAGGAAAATAACATATATAAGACAACCTTTAAATATACAAAGATAGAGGAAGATCCAAAACATGACAATTCAGATGAGTTGGAACAAAAATTTGCAAGGAATTTAAAGAAAGGTACTAAAAAATACAAAGGTATGTTTCCCCTTAAATGCTTTAGATGTGGAAATATTGGTCATTTAGTAGCTAGGTGTCTAGAAAAAGGAACAAGAAATAATTTTAAGAATTTAAATAAGAATTCCTACTATGATAATGAAAATGATAGTATATCAGATGATGAATTAGATCAAGAGGAATATTTGTTTTTATAAGAATAAGAAAAAACTAGATTTGATATTTCTGATATTTTCTTAGGATTTGATGATAACACTAAGAATGCATTATTTGTTAGGAGGAATAAGAGTGAATGGTCAATTTATAGTGGATGCTCAAATCATATGGTTGGTGATAAAATAAAATTTGTGAAACTTGAGAAATATGATGGAGATCCTGTTAGATTTGGTGATGATAAGGCAACATAGATTGTTGGAATTGGTTCTATTAATTTTGATGGAAATCATAACACTGACAATGTTTACTATGTGAAGATTTTATGTCATAATATTTTTAGTGTTGGAAATATGTGCAAAAATAGATACAATGTTGTATTTCAAGAAGATGGTTGTGAGATCCAAAAGAAGTATGGAACTATTATTGCAGTTGTCAGAAGAAAAGGAGGACATATGTATCAACTAGAAGAAGCTGAATAGAGTTTTTTAGTATCTCAAATTGATGATAGATTTATTTGGTATCAGAGGATGTGTCACATCAATTTTGACAATTTGGTGAGGATAAGTTCAACATATGTTGTGAGAGATTTTCTAAGAGTGTGTAAACCAAATAGCATTATTTGTAAGGGATCTCAAGAATAAAAGTAGATAAGGGAGTCATTCAAAGGAAAAGATCATTCATCTGTCAGTCTATTAGATCTTATGCACACTGGCCTATGTAGTCCTACCAAAAGAAGGAACTTAGAAGGTGCGATATATTTTATACTTTTTATTGATGATTATTCCAAATTATCTTGGGTTAAACTTTTAAGAGAGAAATAAGAATCATTTAAAAAGATGAAGATATTGAAAACAAGAGTTGGGAATGAAATTGATAGACTGATTAAATGTTTTATATCTGATAGAGGAGGACAGTTTACTTCTGATGAATATAACATTTTTTATGAGAAACATGATACTAAAATAAAGCTATTAGCCCCTCAAACACCATAGAAGAATGGTGTAGTGAAAATAATGAATCAAATAGTTCAAGAAACAACAAGGACAATGATCAAGGAAGTAGGTTTATTAAAGGTTTACCAGGAGAGAAGCAATACATAAAATAGAGTATAAACTTAACATATTTATTTACAAAAAGAAATATGGAAAGACATCATATGAGGTATGGCATGGAATGGTTCCTACAACTAAATACTTTAAGATTTTTGGAAGAAAGTGCTATATTTAGAGAGATGAAGACTATCTTAGAAAGTTTGACAATAGACCTAATGAAGGCATATTTTTGGGATATTCAACAAAGAGAAAAGCATACCAATTTTACACAAAATATTGATAAAGATAGTTGAAAGTGTAAATGTGAAGGTTGATAAAGATATTTAGTAAATTCTTGACAAATATATTGAATAAGAATCTAACAAAAAGGATAAAGAAAAATAAGACATGATAGAAGAAGAAGAGATAAAATTGACTCTGACATCTACAACTACGAACACAAGGTATGTATAGAGAAATTATTTAGAAATCAAATTATAGGAGATAAGAATAAATGTATCATTACAAGAAGTAGAGCTACTTAGGAACAAGTGTTATTGTGTCTACTTTTAGAGATTGAACCTAAGACAATATAATATGCATCAAATGATTAGAATTGGGTAAGAGAAATGGAAGAACTTGATTAGATAGAGAAAAATCAAACTTTGGAATGTGTGCCTAGACTGTGTGACAAGAATGTAATTGGTACAAAGTGGATATTCATAAATAACTTGGATGAAAATGGAAAGGTAATGAGGAAAAAGGGAAGATTGGTTTGCAAGGGTTACACTCAGATTGAAGATATTGATTTTGATGAAACTTATGCCCTTGTTTCATAGATGGAAGTGATCTAAATATTCTTAGCATTTTCAATAGTTAAAGATTTCAAAGTTCACCAAATAGATGTTAAGTCAAAATCCTTGAATGGAGAATTGAAGGAAGAAGTATACATTGAAAAATTAAAGGGATTCAAGTCTAGAAAGGATACAAATGTTATCTTTAGGTTGAAGATAGAATTGTACAAATTGAAGTAGGAACCTAGAGCCTATTATGGAAGATTGGAAAAATATTTGATTGGACAAGGATTTTAGAAGGGATCTGATGATAGTAATGGTTTATGTTGATGACATAATATTTGGAGGAAAGATGATTTGTACATGAAATTTGTTGATGAGATGTAGAAATAATTTGAGATGTCTATGATATGTGAGTTGAATTTTTTCCTTGGATTGCAAGTAAATTAGAATAGAGAAGGAATTTTCATTTCTCAGTCTAAGTATACTAACTAGAGAGTTTTGAAGAAGTTTGAATTGGAGAATTCTAAACCAATATATACACCTATTGTTATTGGATGTAAGTTGACTAAAGAAAATGATTCATTAAATGATGATGCAAGTAACTATAGGTCAATGATTGGAGGTTTGTTGTATTTTACTTATACTAGACTAGATATTATGTATGTCATTTATTTAAAAGCTAGATTTCAACAAGAACTAAAAGAATCACATATAATGGTAGTAAAGAGAATGTTTAGATATTTGAAGGGTACAAAAGATTTTGGATTATGGTATCTAAAGGACTCAAATGTCACTTTGATAGATTATACTGATGTTGATTGGTCCAAATGTGTTGATAATTACCAATGAAGTACTAGTGGTAGAGTTTACTTCCTTGGCTTCTGGTTTGTTACATGGTCAAGTAAGAAGAAGGATTATGTAACATTATCTGCTACTAAATCTAAATACATTAAAACATACTTATGTTACACATGGGTACTATGGATGAAATAGACACTAAACGATATTGGGATAACATTTGATGAACTGATCTCAATCAGGGAAAACTTTAGCGGTGAATATTTTCCAATTGGAAAATATTTTGTATCTACGATTTCAAAATTAGTGAATAAGTGGGACTGAATGAGGTGACCAGACCACCAACAATTTTAGAAGTGTGTATTAAATGACAACCATATTCACCAATATGTGGTCGACAGTTCAGGTTAGGGCATGGGTTAAGTATATAGGTTTGGCATGTGTCTCTATTTCAGAGACTTTCTATGGAACTTTATGTCCTTTAAAACTTTGGCCTGAAATACAATTTATGCCATTGTTATGGGATCATCCAATGGTTACAAAAAATAGGGTTAGTATATGTTAGTCATCTTGGGGGTACTACCCTCAAACCCTTGTTGAATAATTTGAGGGGAAATTGTGCCAATAAAAGTGGGGAAAATTTAACCTTCGAGTTTGATAATTGATTAGGTTCCATATAAAAATAATGGTGAAATGATGGTTACTAGGTATGTGTGCCTATGGTCCCAATTTTCTTCAATAATGAAAGATTCACCAAATTTTTCTATAATTCTTATATTATTGAAAAAAATTGTCAATAGAAATTATTATTTTTTCTTTGAAATTAAAAAAAATTGCCAACCAAATTAATATTTCCCCTGAAATATTGAAAGATATGCTAGGATTTTACACCTTACCTAGGGGGATTTCTTAAATTTATCCTTGATATAAGTTATGTGTGATAATATTGATGCTATAAATATTTCTAATAATCTAGTGCACCATCAAAGTATTTTTTTAGTGGTGAATATTCACCTTTTGGAAAATTATGGGAATTAACTTTGCAGAAATTGGCAAATTGGGCCCGATACGCGGTGGCCCAAATCACCCAATTTTAACACGGTAACAGGTCAATAATCTTTCGAATCTCCATTAAGATTTTTTCATTTGACTTGGTTTACCAGTATATTCTCCTTTAACCAGTCTAATGTGGTTCTTGTAATGACCTCTTAATTCACCAACAGTTATTAATTCTAAATTTAATGAGTCTGTCCAGTTTGCCCCAGAAAATTTACATTGCGTGGATGAATGTTATATTCATCAGGATTGTTATATTGACCAGGACCTATTTTTCCAATCGTTTGTTAATTCCTAGAATGTGCATTGAACAGGTCGACACATTTTTCCCCACACTTAAATCAATATGTTAATGCATTTTGAAAAGCTTGTGAATTCACAAAAAATGGAAATTGGAATCATGGATTGATATAAATTGAAATGAGTCAATCAAAAGTTTGAAAACTTGAACATAATTTTAGATTTGTTATAGTCTTTTTGTGTCCCATTACAAAATTTTAGATGGACAGATTTACAAATTACAATCTTACAACAGTAAACAGAGGATTCAACATTTTAGAGAATGTGTAAAGGACCAAGGTAAGCAATTATTTGTTCACACTTCACAGTATTGCAATTAATTTTAATTCCTAGAATCCCAGTGACTAGTGAGTAGTGAGAGGTCAAGATGTCAGACAAGGGTGACTATCCTAAGTATCCTAAGGCTAGTGAAGGGATGGAGATGGAAGGGGAGGTTGACACTTAGAATTCTCACTATGGTGATAGCACTAAAGGGATTTCCATGTTAGACATGGGAAATGTTGATACTCCTCAAGGAAGTGAAGGGATTGCAAATGAAAGGAAAAACCTAGAAGTTGACAAGTCTAAGACTCCTTAGGGCATTAAAGGGATTGGAAGGGTAGAAAAGGGTTAGACTCCTCATGGAAATGAAGGGATTGGAAGGCTAGAAAATGGTAAGAATCCTCAGGGAATTCAAGGGATTGGGAGGCCATCAAAACACCCAAAACTTAGAGATACTACCATAAAGGCTTTCTTAGGAATTGGCAAAATTTTTGCTCCATCAATTTCTGCAATTGCAAGTACAAAAGCCATTCACAGTAGCTCACTAGTACCACCATCACAAGATGGGGTTTTCATTGAGTTAAATCAAAATGCATCAAATTAGGATAACAATGGTGGCACATTAGAAGATGTTATAAGGGATACACAGAACTAGTTGGATGAAAATGCTAGTAATGTAGATAATATTGATGTTGGTAGGAAGAAAATAAAAAGGAAAGTAAAAATGGCATGGTTGTGGGAAATGACAAGAAATTTTAAGGCTGATTGGGTAGAAAAGTACTGGTTCATTGAACCAGTCCAAAATAATGATGAACAACCAAAAAATGCAGGTGTAAGATTTGTAATTGGAAAACTTAAAAAGAGAAGAAGTTGCAGCTAAAGCTTAACACTATAGAAAAGCATATTGGTAAGGTTTATGAAAAATAGACCATATATAGATAAGAAATATCAATAGTGAGATGGAAATAAAAGGAAGAATGTCTTCATGTTAAGTATGCCATAGAATATGAAGAGAATAACAAGACAATGATAGTAATTGCTTATAGTGGAAATCCAATCAAGGTTGGGTTTAAACATGTAGCCAACCTAGCAAAGACCTTTTAGATGAGGGTTGTTTTCATATTCTGTCTAGAGGGAATCCTATGAGAGACTTCTCAAAATATGGTAATTTATTATCTTTTTTGAGATTTCCTCACTATCCTATGTCACATTAGTCAACAAACACTGGATGGGAAATGGCAAACTGTCTTGCTAAGGTGGAAAAGAAAAATTTACAGGAGAAAGTAAAATAGTCCAGATTCATTTAATTATCCATAGATAAAGTTATTGCAATAGATAACATTTCTTGGGTCTATATGCATGTGTATATAGTAAAAGAACACGTCCTCCAAGCTCATCGACTTTGTGTTCACAAAATGAGGAGCAATTCAACTGCAGAAAACTTATATTTTGAAGTCAAGAAAGCTTTGAATGAAGTTGTTGGTATGGATGGTTTGATAACTGGAAAGAAGTTAGTGTGTGTTGGAGCAGATTGATTTGCAGTAATGAAAGCCCAAAGGAATGGTCTTTGTGCAAGATTACAAACTAGTATTTCACCTTACATGCTTGGTATACACTGCATGGCCCATAAAATGAATTTAGCATATAAAATTGTAAGCAATTTTCCTACCATGTCAAAATTTGAGGATCTAGTCCATGAGCTATACTCTTACTTCTGTAGAAGTCCCAAATGTTTTATAGAATTTAAGATTTTTTTAGAGGGAGTAACACTAGGAAATAAACTTCTCAAGGATGTTGAGACTAGATGGATCTCTTTACATGGACCAGTAGAACAAGTTCTAAGATAATATTAATCCTTGATTGGACTAATATATGAGAAATACCTCATAGTAGATAAAGCTCTTGATCCGTTACATAAGTTAAGTGATATAGAGACACTGTTAACTTTATCCAGTCTTCTCCCCATGCTGGATTTAATGAACAAACTTGTTAAGAAATACTCTTAATTATGTAGAAGTCCTAAATGTTTTATAGAATTTAAGATTTTTTCAGAGGGAGTAACATTAGGAAACAAACTTCTCAAGGATGTTGAGACTAGATGGATCTCTTTACATGGACCAGTAGAACAAGTTCTAAGACAATATCAATCCTTGATCAGACTAATATATGAGAAATGCCTCACAATAGATAAAGCTCTTGATCTGTTACATAAGATAAGTGATATAGAGACACTGTTAACTTTATCCAGTCTTCTCCCCATGCTAGATTTAATGAACTTGTTAAGAAATCCCAAGACAAAACTATGTATATCCATGATTATAGCAATTTACGTAGAATGACATGCATTGCCCTAGTTGCTTTGTATTTAAATATGACAACACTTCAAAACCAAAAAAAAATTAGGTGGCAGATAATTACAAATTTGAATCATGATAAGAATTTTTTACAATTTAATGCAAAAAATGATTTATGTGTGTTTCTGAAAGGATATGAAATACCAATGCACCAATCTAAGACGGGCAAGAGAGGGAAACTACTTTCATTTAAAAAGGTAGATTTTGACAGGATTGTTAAATCTATTAGTGATAATTTAAATTCAATTTCCTACCAACTTTCAACTGAGATTCATGAAAGATTCCCTCAAGAAGAAATTCTTGAAGCCATGGGTTGTGTGTTTCCTCATTTTTGAATAATTGTCAGAGATAAACAAAATGACAGACATATCTTTCATAAAAAATGATGAATTGGTGATAGAGTTTTCAAAACATGTAGATTGCAATGAACAACCAATTGAAGGAATTTTAGATTTAGATAATCTTAAAAAACAATGTACATAATTTACATCATGTATGATATTCTAGTTGAAAAACTTGGAGAATCCATTTGAACCTAGTCAAATAACCATGCTTTGGAAAATGATAGAGTATAGTGAAGTATTGCATGATTCAATATCATAATATTTAAAACTTGCTAATTTATTTCAAACAATGATATTGGGGTCAGTGGAATATGAAACAGTTTTCAGTGCATTGGGGTTTTTGAAATCAAAGATCAGAAACAAACTACACAAAAAATTGGAAACTTGCTTGAGATTGTTTGTAACTCAGTACAATGTTAGAGATTTTCCTTATGATAGGGCATTGGCAATTTGGAATTCCATGCATGAAATATGAGGGCTTTGCAGTAGTTCAAAACTTGTTGGTCCTACTGTTAGTTTTGAGACAAACAATGGATCTCAGTCCTAGACTCATAATGAAGATGAATAATTTTTTTATTTTGAATACCCAACTTAGACTCAAGAGGAACCTTTTACTACTAGTCAATTTCAGGAGTTGGATTCCATGTTGGATTTAAAGGTGTTAGACTGCTCACTAAGTCAGTGGAGTGATTTAGCATTCAGTAACTAGTTAATAGGTATGTATATAGAATCATAGTCTATAGATACTTCATATACTGTAATTCTTGAATCTTGACTCATATTAATAATTATATTTACAATTTACAAAACTATTTTTCATGATTGTTATAATTTGAAGTATAATGTATAATGTTCATGTTACTGTATTGAAATTTGAAGGATGAGGGCAAGGCTAAGTTCAAAACTTGAAAATAACGCATATAACACTATTTGAAAAAGGGTCTTCTCATTTGTATTAATTTGTAAAATGGTACAATTAAATATTTACAATTCATTACTAAAGTTAACCTTTAAGAGGAAAAGCCTACATATCCTAATTGTTATAGTATCCAGAAGATCTTTTCATAACGGCTTCCACTAGAATCCAAAAAGTGACAATCAATCAATGAGAAGGCTAGAAAATAATTAGTTCAACTCATCTTGGAACCCCTTCTGGTTGAAGCTAGGATTCTCAAAAATAGCACGCATCTTTGCCTTGTTTTGTTCTACTTCCAATTTGAACATATCACTTTGGTATCCTGGATAACTGGTAGCATGTTCCCATCGTCCAAACATGAGATGGCTCATGACATCCTCCTGATTCTCCTCAATGATATCCAAATTTGGTTGGAGAACAAGTTCTAGATTCTAATTTGATGATCCCTCAGCTACTAGAAGACCCATTCTCTCATCTAAAATTACAAAGCACCTTGTGTTCAGTGTTGTTACTTGTACTATTCCAGTTTCCACTACCGAGAGTATATAAAGAAATTAATCACCAACTTGGTAGCCGCATTAAATTTTAATGGAATATTTCACGTAGGGTGACTTGGCTCCAAAAAGAAAAATAATGAATGTTGATGAATCACAACTCATATCCCATAGAAATTATCCTTTTTAATGTCTAATTAAAATCTTGTCCTGGATTATGTACTACTAAATAATTTAAAACCATTGATAAGTCTCATTAATGTCCCTAATTGTGCTTCACTATCGTGAAGTTGTGTGTAAATTTGCAACCTTGCTCTTTAATTATGGGCCTAACCTTGCGAAGTCATGCTAACTTTCAGCCAAGCCATTTTGTATCTTCATGACCTTCATCTCAAACCACCAACATAGTAGTTGAAGTCACACTAACTGGAAGACCCATTCTCTCATCCAAAATTAGAAAGCTCCATGTGTTTAGTTTTGTTACTTGTATTATTCCAGTTTCCACTACCGAGACTCGAGAGTATATAAAGAAATTAATCACCAACTTGGTAGCCGCATTAAATTTTGAAGGAATGTTTCACGTAAGGTGAATTTTCTCCAAAAAGAGAAATAATGAATGTTGATGAATCATAGCTCATATCCCATACAAATTATCCTTTCTAATGTCTAATCAAAATATTGGCTTGGATTATGTACTAGAGAATAATTTAAAACTTTTGATAAGTCTCATTAATGTCCCTAATTTCACATTAGTCTTCACTTTTGTGAAGTTACATAGGCTGCTAGCGTGACCTCAGAACCCCCATATCCTAGCTACAATTTTAACTGTTGAAGTCACACCAACCGCTAGCTTAACCATGTGCGTAACTCCGTGACCTTTCTGTTTAACCATGGGCCTAACCTTGCAAATTCACGCTAACTTTCAGCTAAGCCATTTTGTATCTTCATGATCTTTATATGAGACCTCAAACTACCAAGATAGTGGCCAAAGTCACTCTAACTAGAAGACACATTCTCTCATCCAAAATTAGAAAGCACCCTGTGTTTAGTGTTGTTACTTTTACTATTCTAGTTTCCACTACCAAGAGTATATATAAAGAAGTTAATCACCAACTTGGAAGCCACTTTAAATTTTGAAGGAATATTTCACATAAGGTGACTAGGCTCTAAAAATAAAAATAATGAATTTTGATGATCACAACTCATATCCCATAAAAATTATCATTCTAATGTCTAATCAAAATCTTGGCCTAGATTATGTACTAGTGAATAATTTAAAACCATTGATAAGTCTCATTAATGTCCCTAATTACACTTCAATCTTCACTATTGTAAAGTTATGCAGACTACCAGTGTGACCTTGGAACCCCCATATCCTAGCTACAATTTTAATTGTCAAAGTCACACCAACCACTAGCTTAACCATGTGCATAACTTCACAACCTTTCTCTTTAACCATGGGCCTAACCTTGTGAAGTCATGCTAACTTTAATCCAATCTATTTTGTATCTTCATGACCTTCATCTCAGGCCACCAACATAGAGGTTGAATTCATGCACACTATCAACCTGACCTTTGTGTATCTTCATGGCTTTCAACTCCAAGCTTCCAACATAACCATTGAAGTCACACACGCCGTCAACCTGACCATTGCATATCTATGTAACCGTCAGCATCAAATCTCCTTTTAGCATGTTGAAGCTACCCACAATTTCACCACTCACCACAAACTGACCTGACCTTTGCATATCTTCATAACGATTAGCATTCACCCTTATTTTATCCTATCAAAGCTACACAAACTGTCACCACAAACTGACCTAACCTTTGGATATCTTTGTGCCCTAAAAATCCAAACCACCAACATAACCATCAAAGTCACGCACACCATCAACCTGACCATTATGTATCTTCGTAACCATCAGCATCGAACCTCCTTTTATCATGTCGAAGCTACATAAATTGTCACCACAAACTGGTCATCAACAAACTTGTCAACAAATTCCATGTGGCACCCAACTTGTCTTCATCTACTTATGGGTGCACTAAAATCAATGATCACCTCCACATCAGCTTAGCCCCATGCACGTGTGCCCCCCACCAAAAGGCATTGTGCCTTTGGAAAGTGAATAAGTGAATGCTAACATATAAAAGCACAAATGTAGCACTGTGTATCATCAATGTGGGATATGTCATCTGGGATATTTGCATAAATATCTAACTTCTTTACTTGAACTTATGTTGATGTTCCTACTTTTGTGAGAGTGAACCCGATCCAAAAATAACTATTTTTTCCTTTCCATGGTCAATTTTTGGTCTTCGTCCTATGTTTTGAAGATAGTATTATTGTCTAAGTCTTTTGATATTTTTGACTCATAATTCGCCCACAAAACTATTATTTTTGGTAAAGGTAAAAGCAAGTTTTGAATGGAACCTGAAACCATTTACAAAATAGAGGAAAATATATTCAGTTCAGCCCATACATAATTCAAAAGCCTACTTGACAATAAGGAGCAGGACCCCAACCAACCCAAAATACTATATGAAAAAACAAAACAAGTAGCTAAAAAATAAAAATTGGCACAGAAACGAACAACCATCCAGTGACCAACCAGTATAAGCTACTTTTTCTTTTTCATGGCCTTCTCTTCATGTTTCTATAGATCCTCCATCTTCTAAATGGAGTCTTTGAGACCTCTCATCTCCTTAGGTGTATCTGACAGCTTCCTTTTAAGGCCACTTCTTGTTCTAGTTCCCGACCCTTAGCTCCCAAAACCACCATCCACCATGATAATCATATTCTACAACATGTTATTCTCTAGATGGTTATACAGAGCCTTAAGGTTCATCACTAAAACACTAAGGCCCTCATTGTTGTGCTTAAGAACTTCATTAATAATTTGACCATCATAACTGATTTTATTGTTACCCAAATTTACAACATACAAAAGAATAAACACAAATAGGAAAAGATTGCATTTTTAGGGTCTAATTAACTCTATCTTTTAGGTATGATTGATCAAAATTTCATTATTACATTCATTATTAGATTTCATTATTGTACTCTAAGTATTGATCACATTTCAAATTTTCAAATCCATAACTGATCATTACATTGTGCATTCAAACTGAATATAGTATACAAGTGTCCTTTCATATTTCATATTTCATGTCAAACAAAGAGTACATTTTGCAAAATAGAAAGCATGATAGAAGTATGGATTAGGGGTCCCATGCATTTCCTTATCATCTATTTGTTGTTAGCTAGTTGTCTGTCAGGTCCTAGGTCTTCAGGTCCAAGTCCTCATCTTCACTAGGTTTTTAGGGTTTTTACTTGCATCATGAGAGAGAAAATGGTGTTAGATCCAACTAGATCTAAGAAATGCATGAAACACAAACAACATACAATAACAATCAAATATTCAATGTTGCATATCTATCTAGTAAATTCAATGCAATAAGGAAATGTGCATCCACACTAACTGAAAGATAGTATTAAAGGGACTTGTTTTTAAAACATGAAACCTTTTACTATTAATGGTCATTCTGATGTATGTTGTCCTTTTTATAAACTAGTTATTTGAATGAAAGAGACTTAGTGTTTCCAACTGAGAAACCTTTTTCAAGATCAGCAGGACTTTGTTAGAATTAGTGAACACAATAATCTGAATTTTGATTCACAAGTGTCATCTTTTTGGCATTTTCATAAACTAAATTATTTATTATGTTCACTAACCTAACAAGTTTATAATGTTGTTGTTTGAAGAGATTACCAAAATATATTTCAGTGCTCAAAGATGACTGGTTTTAACATCACAGTCCGAGAAAGAAGATGTAGCACAAAATGCCTTACAAGATGCTATAGAAAAATGCCAAATTGCTACAAATAGTCATGTTCAAATGCCAAGATACAACTGCATAATCATTGGTATTGCACATTTTAAAGTGCCATGTTCAATACTATAGCTAAATCTAAAATGTCTTATCAATGAATTCACTGATTGTTGATGATTAAAAAAAGAGACATGCTATAGAAGTGAGCTTAAAAGTTATAAAAATGTTATCATTATGTATTTGATGGATGTCACGAGCCCATGCTTGAACTTCTTATACAATAAATAAACATTTTTATCTTTTTGCATTTCTTGAGTCAAAGATTCATATTCAACATCAAATAGAGGAGAGATTGTGTTTAAGCATGGTAATTTGTATCAATAAAGCTAATAGTGTTCATTGTTTTGAAATATTGAAATCAAAATCAAAATGATTGTTCTCATTATTCATTTGAAACAAAAAGGACATATTTAAAAAAATGACTGGTGTACTAGTGCAACAGCAGACTATGTTAACATCAAGAATGGTGGGGTGTAAAACAGTGACCATGCTAGTTCCTATAGTGAACAAATATATACAATACAGCTGAACTATGAACAAAATGTCATCAAAGGAGCTGAGAACAATAGTAATGACTGATAAAGATAAAAAATAAGGTTTACTTTTACAATGCAAAGTAAATTAAAATCAGTCATTCTTTGGTATTATAAATCATAGCTTTTAATGTTCAGCTGAACTCAATAATGAAGTGACTGGTGTGAAAAGTAATAGTATTGTTTCTTAAGGCTCAAATTATCATCATCAATCTGACTAGTAATGTTTAAAAAAAAAGATCTCTAGCATGGTCACTGTTATTACAGTGAACTACATAAAACCAGTTCAAGGTGAGTTTAAGTTATGGTGGTGATACTGTATATGGAGGAAGTTCAAATTCAAAGCTATGGTGAATGTCTGACTGGAAAATTCAAAGTTAGAACATGATCACTATTTTGTGACAGTGAGCTTGATAGGTTGAGCTCTAGATGATCTCTGGCAAGGGTTGAGTACTTCAACAAGGGTCAGGGAAGATGTCAGTAATTAGTCTAAAACAGATGAAATAACTAGTTGAAGACTTAACAATGAGCTAAGGTGATAATGGTTTTTCTTTTAAAACATCTATCAAATATTTAATGACTGTGAGCTTGAAGAAATATGTTGTCAATGAGTTCAGATATTAGCAAGTAAATATCAATAAGGAAGGACAGATAAATATTGTCTAGTGTTTATTAAAGAATCATGATAGAAAGCTTACATACAAGTACTTCAAAAGAAAAACAAGCTATATAACAAAGAATGAAACTCTAGTTCAAAGCTATAGAACAAATGTTCGCAAGCAAGCTAAACATGAGGAAGTGAAGGAGGAAAGATACTTATCTTTTGATGTTGAGTTGAGCATTTTTTGGCTTGGTAGTTCAAGCCGTGGATAATTTATGCCCCTGACTAGTGGTGAGAAAATTTCTAATGAGGTTCAAGTGCTTAAAGTGTAATGTCTTAGCTTGTGTTCACAGCCTATTTCACAAATAAGGTCCACTATTACAAGGAGTTTAGTGATTGAGTCCAAATATAAGGAAAACCCAAATAAAAATGAGGCTAAACTTTATGCTTGAGTTTCATGCCAAATAAAAGGGGGTTAACTTACCATCAGGAGTTTGCAGAACCAGTTATAGTCGAGCTTGAGCTTGAGTTTAGTCTGAAGCTGTGACTAAAATGTGATAGTCACAACCTGATATTTTTCTGACAAGATGCATATTTCAGTCACAGCCTAGACCAAGCTGTGAACTCAAGTTTTGTGTTCCATGTTTGTGCACATTTATCTCGAAGTGATCTCCAAATCATAGAAATAGAGAACCTGTGAGCAGAATGAACGTAGTGTGAAGGAACAATCAATTCAAATCAAATAAGCCCTCTATATTTTAAAATTTTAGTCACCAAATGATCCAGATTCGAGCTTTTTCTTCCATCTGAAGTTGTGGCTAAAAGATACAAGTCAAAATTGAGCTTCAAGACTACCTCCAGCGAGTTCCATTTTCAGCTTCAACTTCAGCTTAACCCTCAAGGTCAAAGATCTATCCAATGATAGAGGCACTCATGATTGAATAGATAAGAGCCCATTCATAGCCAAAACCTGAGAGCATGGCCACTGTTACACTAAATAAAGCCATAAACCATGCCATTAATATCTTAAATCACAAGGGCTTGAGGTCGAGTCATAGCTAGGCCGTGATTCCAAATATAGAAGTACTCACATGCCGTGAGTTACCCAGTCTCAAACTCATAGTTAAACACCACCTCGAGGCTGAGAAAGGAGTTGTAGCTCAAACACATCATTCACGGGCTGTGAGTCTTCCTTCACAGCTTAAGCTCAAGGCTGAGCTTCAAAGCTCGATGATAAAACTCAGAGAACAAGTCAAGATCATGCAAGGGGATCTTTAGATCATAGATAAGAACCTGAGCTCCCATATAATAAACTTTCAGTTCAAAGTCAATGCCAGGGAGTTCTACAATACACAGAGACCGGATTCATGCCAGTCATGCCAAGACAAATTCAAAATTTTGGCAGAGTTCTTTCTCACAGTTAGGGTTCTTTTCCCTATTCTTCTTGGAGAAGCTAAATGAAGATGCTACGTTTGAGAATGAAAACAATTTTGAGTATTTGGAATCCACAACAAACCAAATTGAATGTCATAAATGCACAGTCCATATCTTTGCAGAAGCTCAAGAACCATAGTGCCACCTCATTGCCTAATTTTTCACATAGTGTGCAAGTGGGAGGAATGGTCACATTGACCTTCTTACACTTTGCATTTTATAGACTTGGGATATTTTCTTAAGTTTAGATTTTAGGTAGTGTAGGTTTTAATGTATTTTGAGTTTTATCTCAAATTGAATAATTTAAATGTTTGGTTTAAAAAAATTGTAAAAGGATATATATCCTTAACTTAGAACCAACATTTAGGGCTTTAGTTTTGGCATGGTGTTAGGCTTGGATCTTGGCATGATTTTAGGCCAAATTAGGGCAAATAACAAAAACTTGAATTTTCTGATTTGAAGCTTAGGGAAGGTATAAAATTGATTTTGATTATCAGTTTAGGGGGTTGCAGATTTTGGAGAGAAGGCTGAAAGTGAGCACATTGTTCCTTGATGCCATATTGATCTTGTGTGTAACCTATTTGTCATATTTTGGAGGATAATAAGGTAGATGACCTATTTCTCCATATACTTTTGAGTTTTGATTTCAAATCTTGTTTTCATCTTTCTTCATAAGTGTTTATTCATTTTGATAGCTAGGAGAAGTAAATTTTCCACTATTCCTCTTTTAGGTGAGCGAAATTCAAACCTCATGAAGAATATGTATGTCTGTTGATGGATTAAGCTATTTGTGGTCTATGCACTTGTAGTTAAGTCTTTTAACCTATACGTTGATCAGTGATTCAAGGTGTCAAACTTTTGGTGTATGAGTTGGGGTTACTGTTTTAGTTTTCAAATTAAAAGTATGATCTCATTTTGGTGTATCACCCCATTTTCCCCTTCAGTTTTAAAGTTCATTTTCCCTTTTCACACTAATTTTTCAATCAGGAGGTGATATCCCATATTAAATAGGAACCGACCTAGAAACTGGAGACTCCTTCTTAATCAGAGTCCACCCACAACTTGAGAAGGTTTCCATTGTTAGGATAGAATATTGTTTTTCCCTAATGCCTAATTTGGGGTGGTATTTCTAAACCTAAACATTTATCATTCAAGTCTTTTAGCTTCTCATCCACCATGGATTTGATATCTGCTATCATTTCCTCATTCAAATTATTATTTTTTACCTTCATCAAAAACTCCATTTCCATGGCCTTCAAGTGATGCTTCATTTCTTGCATTTCTAGGCTTATCCACTTTTCCATGTTGATGTTGTGGCCTTCCTTACTCTTAACCTCCTTTAGGATACAATCATCCAAATTGAAACCAACAGTAGCCTCCTTATGACTTTCCCCACCCCCATGGCTTGAATATCCCTTCGACTCCTTATCACTGGCTTCATCTTTGTTTTCATCTGGCCTTTCTTCTTCCTTATCTTCTTCCTCATCCTCTACCTTATCTTCTTCATTTTCCTTTCCATCCTCTTCTTCCTCATCTCCAACATTATCTATCTCCTCATTAGCTTCCTCTTTTTCGCTTTCCTTAGAAATCGGGTCCTTTATTTCTAGAGCTTCCTCCTCATGCGTAGGCTCCTCCTCAGTATCTTCATCTAGGATAGTAACCTCATCCTTACCCTGAGAAGAAGGGTGTTGTTCTTTAGTTTTGTCTCCACTGTCATGGGAGCTCTTCTTATTTTTCCTACCCTTCTTGTGGGTGTCTTCCTTGTTCTCATCCTCTTTATTTTTCTCTCTCTCTCTCTCTCTCGTAACCCTTTTAGGTATGGGTTCAGGGATCATATCCCTAGCATAGTCCACAATGAGAAATATCAAACCCTCATGTAGCATAGGGTTTCTATACTATACATATTTTTATACTATAAATATTATTTTTTTATTTGACAATATATATTTTTGTAGTTTTGAAAAAAAAACACAATTCGCCTAGATTTTTCACATAGTTTTAGGGATCTTGAATGATTCACCAATTGAGATTATTATTTTTTCTTTGTAAAATTAAAAAAATTTCCAATAAAATTAATATTTTCCTCAGTAGTTTTACAAATTTTCCCAAATTTTTACACCTTTTTTGAAGGGGGGGTTTCTTAAATATTACTCTATGCACCATTCTAGAACAAAATACATATCCATCAAATATCATTTCTTGAGAGATAAGGTGTTGTAAAATGAGGTTATACTTCAAAAAGTACCTACAAAAGAAAAGATTGCAGATATTTTCATGAAACCATTGTACAAGGATACTTTTGAGTATCTCAGGTAGAAGTTGGGGCTTCTACGCCTTCCTAGTGTTTAGTGAGTGCACTAGTATGTGCATTAGTCTTGGGTATTTCATGCTTATTATTTTTTGGATCAATGCTTGGTGACTTCTTCTTAGGGGGTTCAAAGTGAGTTTTAAAGGAAGAGTTTTGACCCTTTGTCATTGTTCTCAAAGGGGGAGAAGAATAGAAATTTTTGATGCTGATATCATTTGACAGTAAACTATTTTATTTATTATTGATGAATGTTGTAATTTATGAAAAAGGGGGAGATTGTTGGAATGTGATGTTGATTATATTATTGTTATTATCATTAATGGTTTTCATTGATGTCAGCATATCCTATGCTTAGATGTGGATTTTATGCTTTGGTGATTTGGTATAGTGTGCTACAGATAATGTGGTTTGAAGATATATCTTTAGCTATGTTCATTTTGGTCTCATTCAACTTGCGACATAATGTGGTTCATTTATTTGGGTTTGGTCTTATCTACAAAGTAGTCATTGTGCTTCAGTTCAAGTGTTTGCATTATAACATATAGATTCTATTTCTTGGTTATGAAGATCACAATGAATGTGTAGCATGCTCTTGTGTGTGAGGAATGTTGATTAGAGTGAGGAGAATCTGTGTGGTCCACATTTCATTCCTTACCACCACAATAATACCTTGATGTGACCTATTTTAAATTATATTAGGATGACCTTGTGTTGACCCTATTATTTTATCCTTGATGCCATATCACTAATTGGTATATCAAATACTATCAAAGATGTGCTACTACATATTTTATGATGCCATAAAACTAATTGGAATATCAACTACTATCAAATACTAGCTATTATGATTCAAAGATAGTTTGATACATGAAAACATAACAAGAAAATGATACTTGATACTACATCAATACTATATCATTATGACTTATTCAGGTAATATATAAGAGATAATAGCTCAAGTTATCACATGGTAAGATTATATTGAAACAATATTGGGATTTGGCATGAATCATATCTTCAATGTGAACACATCATCGATGTGAACACATTGTCAATGTGAACACATCTTCAATGTGAACACATCATCAATGTGAACACATCTTCAATGTGAATACATTGTGTTGATATCATTATCATGTCATTGGCATTCATGGATCAAATTTAATGAGAGATTATGGTCACATGTAAATTTTTTCACAATGAGGTCATGCTTATATCAACTTTAATAGATCTTTGATCACATTATGAAGGTGGTGACATTTTAGGATCAATGTATACTTTGTTTTGATTCATTTGATCATACATACTATCTATCCCTATTAACTCAGTTCTATTATACTCCATAAGATTTTATGAATTAAAGTTGACATGGAGTTTGAATGTGTTGCATGTGCCTATTAAAATAAGCATGTATCTCTATATGGGCTTCTTATATTACAAAGGTTTTCAAAACAATGTGAGAGGGATTAAAGTCCCATCTTAAGTGACATTGAAGTTTGGAATATCAATGACTTTAGTCATTAATGTAAATATTCTAGCAAACAGAATTATCAAAGATTATTTTATTGTTCAGCTTTCAAAATGAGCTAGGGCTTTGCCCAAAATAGGGCATGGTTGTGAACTTCACCATGAAATTTTGTATGGGATGTTGAAGGCGAAAAAGACATGTATGTTGTGACAGTTGAAAAGATGATGGTTGAGAAAGATTTGGGAAATCATATGAAGAAGATCTTTGAGAAGAGTATGTGTGATTGTGTTTTTTTGGTAGTTTCAAGATTACAGGTATTTTCCTTCCTTATGTTTACTCCTAATCTTGCTTTGATATTTTTTTCTTAGAAATGATTAAGTTATATTAAGAATTTTTAGTTTTCCCTTCTTTGTTGTTTAAAGGGTTCCATTTTAAGTTTATAGGAACAATTTATTTTGTTTAAAATGTATAGTGTTTCCTACATATGTGTATTGTTAATCTCTTGTATTAATGTCTTATACCTAATCATACTAGGGTTTATATGGTCTTATTTATCATTTTTTTGTCTAAGTTTTTTAAATATAAACAAACCCTTCATTGTCTTTGTTAAATTCGAGTTGGGGTTATGATGTTACACTTTTTTCATATTCTTGTGACTATGGGGTTTTTTAGTCCAAATTGAGTCTGACATATACTAGACACTTTGATATTACCTTTGATCTTTGTAAGGCTTAGTATGAGGTCTATCTATTGTATATCTTGGATAGTCAGTGTCTAAAGTTTTGATAAAAAATTAAGGGTCATTTTGTTTAAACCCTAAGCATATAGTTTGTGAATCTTTCATGTTGAGTTGAGTATGAGTTCTTTGTCTAAACTCTTTGTTAGACATTATTTAAGGATTTTATTATTTCTTAACCATAGTCAAGAGCCATTAGTACTTATTAAAGTGTATTTGTTTGTATTAGTTTTTTTAATCCTTCACAAGTCAAGGTATTGTTACAAGTTTTGATTAGAAAATTAGTTTAATGTTTCAAGCTAGTACATCTAATTGAACTGTGATAAAGGATCTAGTTACCCTAATTCTTTATGTGAAAAAAAGACAAACATACACCTTTCATAAAATATTTCTTAAGGAACTGACAATTAGATTTTGAGCATTATTAGACAATTTGAATAACTTGTAAATGATTATTCTATGACAATTGTATTTTCAGTTCAATAGTGAGAAATTCTATATAAACATTAAAATTGGGACATTATCGATGTATAGAGAAAGAGATTGGATTTTTTTATGATACATTCATTGTTTATTATGCATGTCATTTTTCACAATCATATATCTTGTTGAGAATGAAGTTATCTTAATTTAGTGTGATACACTATTTGGTACATAGGTACCCAATAATGTATTATATTGGATTATGATTACAATTTCTCTTAGATATCCATACTCTTTATGAAAACATATTAAAAGTGAGAGGTATTATAAGTTTAGTGAGGCATTGTAATTCAAGAAAGATTTTGATAAAGCGAGTGAGGCATTTTTGTAAGTGGGTCGACATATATATTAGCTAGTGAGGCATATTTGTTAGTGAGAAAACAAAACAAGTGGGGCATTTGTAAAATGCATTTTTTAGATAATCGAGTGAGGAAATTTTGAGTGATTTTAATCCCTAGGAGGTTTTCCACTTAAGAAATATTGTGTCATGATTTTATGTGTTGTTTTATCTCTATGATTGACTTATTTGTATTATGACATTAAGGTTTACAATATGTTCTATTATGATCAATGCTTTCATATAACTCTTTAATGCCTTATGTGTTTGATATAAATTTTTATTTATGTTTCTAGTTGCTCATTTGATCTTCCTACATAATGTGTTAATGTTTTTGAAATTATTTTTCTAGTCAGTTTCATTATAATGGTCAAAAGGTCTTTACATCGTCACCTTTATTTTTAAGTTTCTCCAAAGTCTATAAATTCAATTGAAGTTATTATACCACTAATTCATTCCCCTCCTCTCAATGGTATTGTAATCCAACAATTGGTATCAAAGCCAAACCCTTGAACATAAGTCTAGGTATTTTCTAGAATTGGAGTCAGGGATAACTTTAAGAAACCCCCTCCTAGGAAAATGTGTAAAATCCTAGCGAATCCTACATTATTTTAGGGGGAAATTTTTCAAAATGAAGGTGATTTTTTTTTTCAAATCCATGAATTTTCATAGTTTGTATTGGCAATTTTTTCCCTCCTGAATAAAAATTTCATAAATTCTTGGCGAATCATACAGTCATGTGGGGGAAAATATATAGTATATGAGGTGAATGATTTTCTTTTGAAGTAAAAAATTATAATATATGAGGCTATTGATTTTATTTTGAAGGAAAAAAAAATAATTGTATTGGCAAATTTTATGTACTGTTTGAAATTTTATTTATTTTATTGGCTAATCGTTCGTTAATTATGGGAAAAAATATATTTTATTGGTGATTTTCCAAAGATGGGACATAACACGGACACATAACCTAACATACATACATATATACATACATACATGTAACCTAACATACATACATTATTTTATAATGTTAAATGTATTATTTGAGACCGTCTGATGATCCAAGATCAATGGCTGAAGTTTAATTTTGGCCCCAATTTCTTGAAGGAAACAGAGTTCTCCAGGAAGTCACCAGAATGTTGACATGTATCAAATTAGGGTTTTCAACTTGTATGCAGACTCAACAAGTTGGTATCGATAAGCACGACATGTATCACGGTCCTATAGTGCAACTTGTAACTCTTAAGTCTTAACTTGGTAAGAAATAAATGCCTTGTCGGTGATAGGCAACATTCTTTAACTGCCATCCAATCAACATGAAGTCACACACCACTTCCAAATTTGTATAGACAATATAACCAATTTTTGAAATGCATGCATTTATGGGAAATATTTACAGCCAGATATGAAAGATTAAGGACAAAATTTAATTTCTCACACACATGCATTTAGGGGAAAGATTTACATGAAAGATTTAGAGGCATATTAATGAAAATGGATTTAATACCATTAAAAAAAGAATAATTTATTGCTAAGTAACGATCAAGGATTCAAGGGCTATTTATAGATGATCTAGCTTCTTTATTCCTCGATTTGTCTTTGCTAGATAAATTATTTGTTTAGGTCATTAGTTTGTAAATAATTTGTCTTTAAGGTTTCTGAAGTTTTAGATGGACACTCCAATTAGGCTTAGATGCACATCCGAGGAGGCCCAGAATGCCTTTTTGGGTTCCTTCTCAGATGTAACCTTAGAATCAATTTGTAGGGAGGGTAGGCCTTTCATAATAGAGGTTGTTAAAATGGTTCTAGGTAGAGAGTTTCTACACAATCAAGATAGACACCAGGTCAACACAGACATTACATCCCATTTTTTGGCATCTCTTCTCGACCTCAGAGGAGAGAAGGTGGACATGTTGATGCTGTTGAGGAAGGTTTTCAAAGAAGAATAGCTAGGGGACAATGTTAATGTTTTTGTGTTCATAGAAATAGGGGTAGGGATCCCTTGGGAAAGTGAAATACCCAAGCTTTTCCTCCTAGGCCAGAATGTGGCCATGCAACCTTTTTTGTTGGGCCTAAATGCTAGGCAGTTGAAGCTCCATAGGAAATGGGTGCTCATTGCTAGGGATCTTCTCCTTAAGTGGTTTTTTCTTGATGAAGTGGAGGCTCAGGCAAGGCAATACAGGTGGCTCGATGAATTCTCATAGTTAATCCTCTCTAGAGAATTCTACTTTAGTCTTTGATGGAGCCCAAGGGGAAAATCACTAGTGGTTTTTTTATACAAACATACCACATTTTTTGGTTTTTTGTTTATACAATCATACCACGTCTTTTGGTTTTTTTTATAGTAGGTTTTTTCTTTTTACTGGACAATGTAATTACTAATTTTATGACAAAAAAACAATGAAAATTTTGCAAGTTCATTTCAATTTGTGTTTTATGGGTACAAAAAATGGTTCTTAGACTTCTGTGTGATTGCAATATTTTAATTAGTTGCTTTATCTATGTATTAGACATGTAAGTATTTTTCAGTAGAAATAAGGAAGTGATGGTATTTCCATTTTTAAATCTGAATATTTAAAATGTCATTGCCTTCTTGAATACTATCAAAATGCATAGATTAAGATAACTATTAATGGAAGTTGTATGAACTTTTTACCCAATTAATTATTGATATAAAATTACACCATTTTAAATGCATTACACCTATCAAGTCGTACAACTGGTTAGTACTAGTAGGTTGTGTGGACGTCATCCACTGGATGGTTGATAATGATAATGTATCATAGTTTTAGACAATTGTAGTTAATAAAAGAAATGTCTTATCACTGACATTAAGTTTGTGTAATGTTACCTATCATGATTTTTTTTCCAATTTCACACACTCATACATTTAATATGAAATATTTACAAAATTTTGAAGGACAAATGAATTAATAAGGTTAGAGAAATAATTTATGGTTTTCCAATTATAAGGTATGAGAATTATATGTGATTATAATTATCATCAACGTTAAAGTTATAATCAATACAAAATATCATTTTAAGTATACTATATGTTGGCTCATTTTTCCATTCCAAACAGATTTACACTTTGTATGACAACTTAATTATCTTTGACTCTTTAAAACCCACTCCAAATTTGTTGAGAAAAAAGACCAATTAACAAGGACCAAGAGAATGATCCTTCTACACTTCGAGCCTTAATGCTTAGGTGGGTATACCTATGGATTCACTTCTTAACAGAATCATTAAAAATTATTTGCATTAAATCCAACACAAATATTAGGCATTAATGTCCTTGACACATTGACTGAAAGATTTTATCGTTTATAATTTGATTGATGATGAAGAATTGCTTCCTAAGAATAGATCAATGTCTTATTCTAGGGCATAGAGTCAAATACAACATACATCAATAGAAAATTTAACTTAAAAACACCCAAAACCCAGAATAAGTGCTTTGTAGATTATTCCTCTCACTCTCACATTCAAACATCAAATTCACACAAGAATTATGAATTCTCTAAAAATTATTTTTAAGAATTACCCCTCCCTTGAAAGGAACTCAAAAATAACTTCACAATCTACTTTGTAAACCATACATTAACTTTCTTTGCAACATTAACATATAAGAATTCAAGATCATAACAAGAAGACATTCACAAATCTGAGATGGAATTACAGTGTATTCTCATTAAAATTTTCAGTATCAGTACAGTGACAATGGCAGAATGCTAGAACAAAAGATGTAGATCAAAATTCTATTTCTATTCAGTTACTAATTTCACCATCCTTATTAAAATACAAAAACTAACTATATATAGCACTCACTAGCCACCTTGGAATCCTTAAAGAAACAAAATGCAACAAGCTTCAGATGGTTAGGAGAAGAAAACACTAGAAGACAAAAATAGTTACAATCATCACAAAACATGGAGAGTAAGCTGGAGGAATATCTTTCCCAATCATATCAAATATTCAATAGGTGGCACCTTTATCTGCATGTGTTCAAGGTAGCTTCAAAAGTTGTTACATGGATAGTGATTTCCATTTGGCTAACATACACTATCCTTTTCATGATAACTACCCTCCCTATGCCCAATGATCAGGTGCCAGATGTTGTCTATTCCTCATCCATTGCTTCCAAATCAATAGTTGTAGGCTTCTTTTTCTTGGGCTTTGTGCTTTTATCCCTTGCTAAAACTCCTCTTCTATTGGCCAAGTGTACTCTCTTAAACTATATAACTATTTCACCTATTTTTCCCACATGGAATCTATTATGGCCTTGTTGTCAGCTACAAACCTTTTGCAAATGGTCTCCACTTTGAACATGTCATCCAGGACATGATTGAAACTGTCCATGTTCAAAGTACCGTCCTCATTTAGAAATGATTCTGACCCTGTCAGTATTTCATCCATGTCATTTCTCCATTCCTCAACACTTTTGATGCTACCATCCTCTTTATGTAATGGAGGCATATGTTTACTGAAACCAAGACCGAACATTTCCATTTTAGATCTGACCTGGATTGCCTTCACTTTGAAAAAGGATAAGGTTGCACTGATCGGTTCTATCTTTTCTCCAACCTCCCCAACTAATTCATTGATATCTATCCTATGGGGCTGCAACATCTCTAGTTTCTCAAAAAGTGACCCCCTACCAGAACAAGTGCTAAATAATGGCTCCAAAGTAGCCATTGCATACTTGATACTCTCATTGGTCTTATGCAACACCTTAAATGAGTTATGGATTAAATCCATCTTCTCCTTTATTACTTGGATCCTATGTTGAAATATGTGTGACAGGGCATTAAGGGCCACTTTTTGCCTATCCTTATCTGAACTCTCAACTACCACATCAAGACCCTCTACCACAGGAGGAACAGGAGCTTCAATCTCAAGAACTGGAGGGGGAGAAACCTATGAGGCTTCTTCCAATTTGGCCTGAAGGTCCTCAATTTCTTCCTCCATGACTTGGATCTTCATTAGACTCTTCTCCCCACCTTTTTCCAATATCATGGCCTCATCATATAGTTTTCCATATCTATTTGAAATTTGTGCAGTCTTTACCTCATTAAGGTGAGAAAAATGTGTGATAGCCTTGGAAACTTCAAGGTCACTTATGTTCTGCATAGTCCAAATTATCTTATCCCCATCCATATTTTCTTCAACACTAACAAGGGAAGGATTTTGTGTTCATTGGGCCAAGGACCACATTGCTAATGTCTCTGATCTAGGATCATATCCACATCCCCTTATCATGTCCCCAATTTGTGTCTCGTGAGATAATTGGCCCTTTGGCTACCTCCTAATCTGATTAATAATGAATGTAGAGGCTAGATCCCACCCTTGGACAAGCAACATCCCACTTGACTTGACAAGCTGCCTAGCCTCATCCACTATTATGCTCTTTGAGCTAGGACCATATGTGGCCAAGGCTTTTAAGACTTCATTGTTGGGGTCAGTTCCATTTGTGATTTGAACTTGATTCCTCAACTCCTATTGTTTCTTCCAAATAAGAAAATTCTTTAATTCATCACTTTTGATGAGTTCATCATCTTGTAATAACTCTTCTTGGTAGAACTCCCTCTCATCCTTGCACATTTGGAGGGGAAAATCCACCTCCTCCTGAGTTTCTTTTTTCTTCCCTTCCTTGATTTTCTTCCTTAGCTGGTGATGATAGGGCCTATCACCGGGAATGAGGGCAGCTACTATGTCAATCCTTTTCTCTAGACTTCTCCTCTGATATGGTCCTCATTTTTCAATCATCTACCTCTTCTGAGGAGGTTCACTTTCATCCCTTGCCTCTGAGGCAACTTGTCCCTATTCTTGGCTAGGAGGCTCATTTTCCCGAGGATGATTATCTTCTTCACAAGACCCTTCACTATCATCCTCATACTCCGAAGATGAGTACTTCTTCTTTTCTTCTAGCTTCTTATCAAGTTGTGCCTCCAATTAGTCAGATAGAGTGTCATACATCTCTACCATCTTGTTTATTCTGGCAATATAAGGCAAGTTAGGGAAAAGACCACTAAAGGCAATTCCAACCCTCTTTAACTGAGCCTCTAACTCTAGGAGATCATAAAACTTGGTAGCCCTTCTTCTGGCCTCATCTTCATCAAGAATATTTCTAACAATATCCTCTTCATCCAATCCATCATGGTCATGGATGATGATGCTGGGAATTAGCAGCTTCTTTGAATTCTTGATGAAACCCTCAGGGTCCACATACCTAAAATTAGTTGTGCTCATTTTGAAGTGGCCCAACCACATGCTAACTCTAGGCAAACCTCTCTTCCCCACTGTAAAATTGGTTATCTTAAACTGTTAGGGAGTGAATGTTCCCTTTCTGTGTGGAGCCAGGTGCTCCTTATCTATCCATATGAGCTACCATATGAATTCCATCAAGGCAAACCTTGGTGGAACAAACTTTGGGAGTACATGAGGAGGCTGGGGGAAACCATACACTCTCATTAAAGTGAAGGTCTTTCCCAAGTATAAATCACCCCTGTTGTGATCACCAGGCCACTTATCAACATACTCCTTAGGCCTTAGGAGTCTAAGAACCCTGATTGAGAGCCTTCAAATATTTGTACCCAATAAATTCATCATTGGATTGACAATCCAATTCTAGAAGCCACAAAACTCATTCTCATTTGAGGTGTAATTCCAAACCCTCAACCAGAGTTGTACTAGGTTTGGTTGACCATTTATCATTGTTCTTGGTCTTAACATGTTCACCTCCATGTAGTCAATGTTGAAAAATAGGATCAAGTGCATTAACAAGGAGTAATGCATGAACCTAGATGGCTGATTATCTTCCCTGATGGCTACCAGACCCTCATGCATTCTATAGATCACATACTTGATGTAATCATAGTCAGTATTCACATGGGAATTTTGTATGTCTAAGATGATCATTAGCAGCTCTACATGCATCCTCTCTACATCTCCATCTATACCCAACACCCTACACAACCCATATGCTAAGTATTTTATATAAAAATGGAGGTCTTTAAACTCATAGGGTGTGTTCATCTTAGTAGGTAGAGGTGCTATGTACTTCCCTATCTTGGGCATAAACTATCTTATATGAGACTTTACCAAGTTCAATTGGTTTTCATATTTTTCCTTCTCTTTCCTCAAGTCAATTTTCATGGAGGAAGAGGCATAAGCTCCAAAATCTTTCATGAATGACCCTCGGTACAGAGTAACCAAGGCAGACTTGTCACTCTTCTTAATAGTCTTAGAAACAGGGTCATAGTTTCTAGCCAACTCAAATAATAAATCTACATCTAGGAGGACATCAAGGACTATTAATTTGGCCATTCCTAGCTTCCAGGCATTGCATACATGGATCTACTTGATTCTATTACTATAGAAATAATTGAATAAATGATAGTCAAAGCACGAAGGAGTAATGGGATCTCTACAATTTTTGATTCAATCCAAAAAGGTCTCATCATTTACCTTTTTATTTTGGGTTGATCTTGGAAGCAAGGAAATGCATTCCTCTAAATAATTGGGCTTCCCCTTCTGATCGTCACCCTACTCCTTAGCTCCTTCACTAGACGACATCCTGCTTGGATTTGGCTGACTCATTTTGAGAAATCTGAAAACACTCTACTCTTCAAACTGTCACTACAATCTCAGCCTTCACCAATAGACTGCACTATACCTCAGCAAGGCTCTCTTCTCAACTATAGATTTTTGAAGAGGAAATAGTCTTGTCCTTATATCAATATGCAATGAATGTTGTAAATTTTTTGAGATCACATAAATTCCCTACACACTCACCTTGGCATTCACTTCTATGTATAACCAATTTCAAATTATTTATCCATGCCAGGTGAATTTGACATGTCCATTTAGTTCTCTGAGGCAAGCAAAAAAGCCATCATTTGTTTTCTCTGTGACAAACCCTCAAAAAATGATAAAAGCCCTTATTTTATGTTGATTGGCCATGTACTTTTACATGTCAGATCCTTTCTTTTCTTTATTTTCCATGAATACTAGCCACATCCCTTTTGGAGATTCAGCAATTGAAAGCACCTCATGATCTCCAAACACTTTACTTAACCCTGGTATGATCACGAGATCCAATGACTGAAGAAAATCTCTGAATCTCTAAACTTTCATCTTGATTGGGGTTATATCTAGAGAATGAGTGAGCAAAGGCTTTGCGTGGTCTCTAAGATTTTAACTTAACTCACATCATATCACGAGACTTGGTGACATAAGCAATTCTCATAATCTCTAGATCCTTTCTTTAACCATAGTTTTATTAGGAGATTCAAGGATCGAATACATAATTATAACATAGAATAATGCACAAATAAATATAATATAATTTGAAATAATATAATAATATAAATATAAATATAAATCATATCATTCAAGTATCTTTTCATCAAGGCATCACACCCGCTGTCAGATTAGATTTGATCTGCACAACCTTTACCTTTAACTATGGTAAGTCTTTAACCACTCCTCTTCTAGAGATCATGTGAGAATAGGCTATCTCTGAGTCACTGAATTTTTTTCTTAACCATAGTTCCATCATGAGATTTGGCAACCAAGGCATTCTCTTGATCATTGGACATTCAACTTAACTCAAGCTTTATCTCAAGATTGAGTGACAAAGGCATATCTCATAATCACTGAATAATTATCTTGACCAGGGTTAGATTATGAGATTGAGAGACTAACATAAATCTCATAATCATTGGATGCTTGACTTGACTTAGGTTCCATCATGAGATTCAATGATAGTCATTGATCTTTACCATCATCTACGGTTGTTGCTTAATCTCCAAATGTTATAAGACTTAGTTGTGACTTTACGAGATTCAGAGATAACCTTCACTTTCCTAAGTCTTTACCTTTTTGCCAAATCTCCAAATGTTAAGATACTTAACCACTCCCTTGTGAGATCAGGAGATAACCGCTTTTCCAATTTGCTAAATGTTGAGAACTAACCGTCGATTATCAAGAGACTTGGAGATAACCTTTTCCTGTCAAGTCTTACTTTGTTGCCCAATCTCTAGATTTATTAAATTTAATAGCCAGCCTCATGAGACTTGGAGATATAAAGGAAAGTAACAAGAATGTGCAAAAAAGGGGACTTAAGTTTATGAAATTTATTAGAATGTAATATTATTAAAAAATAGTGCATTTTGATTGGCTAGAATTATGATATTTAATCACCGGTTAAGTTATGTCGATGCCTATAGTTCTATGCCTATGGTAGGAACTAACAATGTCACTATTCAATTAATTAACTTTAAATTTTATTATCCATTAAAATATATAAAGGAAAAAATAACATTATAAAAATTTCCGTTGCAAATAACTACCATTGGATGAGCACATATCGATGATGTATGGTGGATTTCGGGATGAAAGGGAAAAGAAACCCCATTTTTTCAAACCCATTTTGGAATCATGGTACGTATCACTAAACACATTCCACTCGCACGGTTAATCAACAATGTCATTTGATGATGATGTCTGACTCGTGAGGTGACTAGGTGAGTTAATGGGACCCACCAAGCCACGACACCAGATAGTGACTAACAATGACCATTGGATGATTGTAGATCAATGAAAAAAGTTGTATTTTAGGCTGAAAGGGAAAAGAAAACCCATTTTTGTAAACCCAGTCCAAATTCATGATGCGTGTCCACTCACACGGTCAGTGACAAGTGTGACGACTATAGATTGTACAATTTTTCCCTTTAGGTTTTCAATCTAAGTTTTTCAGTTCTAACTAGTATTGGAGATTTAGAAAGGGGTTACACATTCTAGGTTGAGGATTGAGGTCTAAGAAAAGCAACAAAGTCTCTCAGCTCTCTTCCCACTCTTATTCTGCAAAAATTGAAACTACGGGTAACTACTAAAATCTTGAACACCTACATCCCGTATTTTAAATTTTTCAAATCTCTTAGTTTACAACTTTACTGTTTATATTATAGAAAACAAATTAGCCTATTAGGGTTTAATTTTGAATCACCCCTATAAAATGTAGCTGTGTATAAATATTTGAATTTTCCTATGAGTAAATAGTGATACCGGTTACCAACTTACCATGATGGGTAAAACAAATATCAATATGATGAGTAAAAGGCCAAGTCAGATAATAGACTTCCACAATATGCTTAAAACACTAGGTTTCACTAATTAGTTCCATGATATTTATGATCCTGTTATCCATGGAAATAAGGGAATAATCAAAATTAGATTTTCTCATGAAAATAAGTGGAACGATCCAAATAAGGTTTCAAAAAAAAAATCATTTAACAACACGATAAAGGCAACGACAAATAAAATTGCATTGTGGATTGTTGGGTTGGCACACATGGTGTTACCTCAAGTATTCCCTTGCCCAAAAATTGTCATGGTTTGCGTAAAAAATTATGATGAAAATAGAAAAGAAATTGTGAATAAAACAACTCAGGAGGAAATTTTTCCCATAACCGAGGGTGAATTTGCTTGTTTTTTGGAGCTAGGTTTCAACAACAAAACTCAAACGTGCACATTGACCTAGGAAAGATGGCAGAGGATTATGAAAAAATAGATGCAACATAGAGAGATTCATATATCCAAGGAATAATAAGTGGTTCTAGTCTGAATCCAGATCATAAGCCTCCTTATGATTATGATATTTTTGTGCAATGGGCTTAGGCAAGTATTTCCTCGCTAGCATTTTTTTTGGGATTGGATAGTAACAAAGAAGTGGGTGCTATCATTCTTGAAATCCTTTTTCATATTCATTTTGAAAATGAACTAGTAAAATTTTGTTTTATTGAGCACATTGTTCATTGAATGCAATAAAAATTACTAATGGTTAAAAGAGGTTCACATAAGACATTTAGATTCACAACCTACTTGTGCTATCTTCTCTTAGCAAAGCATCATGCAATATTTCAGACAAACAAGCTTTGCAGTCAAGGCCAAAATCCAATATATGAATGGACACCTCAAATAAGGATGATTGATAACAGAAGGAACTACAACAATTTTGTAGACTTCTTTTTGGCACCAGTGTACCATAAAATTACAGGCACTCTAATGCCTAGATTGTCTATAACTTGTAGAGATTACATTCAACTCAGAAGTCAAATACAATTGGTTGACTGGTACTTCATGGAAGAGTATAGTGTGTTAAGGTTTTACGGTTCAGTGGTAGAACCCTAAAAAATTCCAATACATGTGATAGAGAGGGTATTTGCATTGGAATATGTATGATAGATGGAGAGCACATATGTACTCTTTAATGGTCAGCAAAAGAAAATTGTATTTCCTTCCTTTCCTTTCTCATTTGGAGGGTTCACATTTGAGAGAAGAGGATTCAAAGTGGCACAAGCCTTTTTTTCAATTTTTTACTTTGATGTTGTTAGTCACTGGCAATATGATCCACTCAACATAATTGGAACAAAGCTTAGAGAGAATGGGAACTCTATAAGCAAATGTCAACATGAGAGTATGCTATTTATAGAAAAATTTAAAAACATGGAGTCGTGGGACGAGGTCAAAAAAGTGATGGAGAAATATGCTGCTAAAAATATTATTTCAATATAGGAATTGTCATCACAAATTATGGCATTGCACAAATAGAAAGGAAAAGTGTAGACCATGACATCGTACAATTTATACCAGAAAGCTACTCAACCATCTAGAAAATCTATTCCAAAAAACCTAGTGGATGACTGTATGGATGGTAAATGGACTCGAACCAAATTTTCTAATTTTTGGGAAATGAGGAAGAATCTCAACGAGCCAAATACCTCTGCAGATCTTTATGACGTGGAAGAGGATAAAAAGTTTAGCGAATTATGGAATACAGAGCATCTAGGTGAAGCATATCACAATGATGATGATTGTCTAGATAATGAGTATGAGCAGGATTCTATGAATCCCACATACATTAATGTATATTCAATTAGTACAGGAGTTGATGTGTCCACAAAAGAAAAATATACCAAAGGGGTAGATATTCTAGAAAAAATGTGCTACCCAGGTTGGGGTGGCCTAGGTCCTAGTGGACAAGGACCTTGGTCTCCACCTGACCCACCAGCTCCACCAAAATATGGTTAGAAACTAGGCCTTGAAGTTCAATCATCAGATTCATCAAAAAAAATACTACTCAGTCAATTTCATTTGTTCTAGCTTCACATCAAATTCCACCTATTCCAAGCACTAAGATTCAATCTGAATCAATTGCCACTCCCAGTGTAGATATCATGGGTATAACTAGTGGTCTGAAAAGTACATTATAGGTGGACATGGGATCAATGGATCCCAGAGATCAAGGAAGTGTAAAGAAGCAAAAGGTTATGACAAGTAGTAGTACAACAATGGCAATGGTGACTATGACTCCACCAATCGCCACACCTTCAGGACAAAACCCTCAGAATAGTCCAAAAAATCCACTTTTAATGGGTCAGGGTGTTGCTAATCCTCATGGTGGAATTAGGAGAACTACAGGCAACATAGGTGGAAGATCTTACATCATTGCAAGTGCTATTTCACCTTTCAAACATTCAATTGTGTCAGAAAACCCTGATTTTCATTACAATGATTTTGTAACTAACTTTGAACAATAAAAAATTGGAATAGATAGAATACTAAGACATTGAAGATGGAAGCAGTTGCTGTAGATCATGACACATAACCTACATCCAACAGGTTATTTCCCACATATGACCCAAAGAAAGATATGATGGATTCCATAGTTTTTATGCCCCTAGCTAGAGATAACAATCCACTAGAAAGTTAGTTAGATCCACTCAATTTCAAGTTAGCACCTTCCAAATGGATTTATCCAAAATTAAAAATGTGAACAAGATAAATGTGTCAAAAGTGACCAACCAAGTGGTCTATAGTTCAGTGATGAAGTTGGAGAGAGAGAGAAAGGAAAGCTTTAGGGCACAATAGATAAGTCAAAGGAAGACCTAGAAAATGAAAAGGCAAAGGAGAAAGCAACGAAAAATAGGTGCAAAGAATTAGAGAAAATGATAAAAAAAATTCATCCTCTAAAGAAGCAATTGGACAACAAGAACATATGGACGTAGAACTAAAAACTTTGAGGGAAAGATTGGAACAGAGCAAAAAAAACTTGAGGATGAAAAATTCTCTTCATCAAGTTTATACAAAAGCATGGAGAATGTGGGATAGGCAAACAATAACTTAAATAAAAATTGGAGAATGAGAGAGTAAAAACAAAATAGTGGGAAGAGAAAGTAGAGAAAATAAAAAACATAGTGAACACCACTTCTCAAAAATGAGAGAAGACCTAAAGAAGGCAAATAATACAATTAAAACTTACAAAAATAGCTTGAGTGACCTAGTAAATAATACAGTCAAGAAAATAAAAAAAGACTTTTGGGGGAAAATAAAGGTGTCTACAGATAGGTTGTGTGATTGGTTTGAATTGAATGAAAGTCTTAGAGATGTTTTTGGGAAGCTAAAAGAGCACATTGAGAAGAACAAAAAAATTTGTCAGAGACAGAATACTGCAAAGCAGATTTTGTAAGAAATTAACACAACCAGTGACAAGCATTTGGCAAGCAAGGGAATTCAGGACCATGTTGGTGCATCAATAAAGGCAAACTTTGTCTTTCAAAAATTCAAAAATTAATAGAATTAGAGGAAACTCTTTCCTTATTTGAGACAAAGCTCGCCAAGTTGAATAAAAAAACAACCAAAATGATAACTCTTGGTTTGCAGAGTCCTAGTCCTGATTACTCATCAAAAAAATTCATTGGAAGAGAAGCTTACAAAAAAAAGTTGGAGGACACAATGACATCTGATTTAGGCAAGCTTCCTCAGGACATAACTCATGAAGGCATTGCAAACTACATCAAAAAATTAACAAATTTGAATGCAGTATTGGAAGGAACATTGTTTTCAAGTCACTCTTCCAAGTATGGATGGCTAACGAGGTTGCAGGTCATTTACTATAACATGACAAATATTGACCTTCCAACTAATGAAGAATGGAGCATACTAAAGAAACTGACAGAATCATCTTTATCTCATCAATCATAGTATTTGAAATTACTTTTAGTTTCAATCATCTCTATATTTTTTTCTAATTCCTTGAATTAAGATTAAAGTACCAAGTTTTAAATTTATTTTTTGAACATGATCAATGTTGCAGATGCTATTGCCAATGTTAATTTACTAAACCGCCTTGTCAAATGCAGAAATGTACAATTGTAGAGTTTTTGTAGACTTGTAGTTGTCTTACTAATTTTGATTTTAAGACTTCACATTAGGAAAATTGACCTGAAGCTGTTATTTCTCCCTTGTTTCTATAAAAGGGAATTTAGGGTCATTGGCTTAGGGTAATGAAATTAAAATTGGGCAATGTGCCAATGGGTATTGAGTCATTTACTTTTGTAAATAGAATCACAGAGTTTTTTTCTTACTAATATTAATGAATTAATTGTTACATTGTATCATATTTGTAATTAAATTAATGAGAATTGGTATTTCTAAGAATTGTAACATATGAATTGCTATGTTGTCAAGAAAAATAATGAAAAATCTGCAAGAATTGTACCATATGAGCTGAATAATGCAAATGAAAACCATTATTAATTATGGAATTGAATTTTGATGACATTATCAACCACATTCATGTTTTTGACATTGGAATGTGCTATTATACATGATTGATGATGAGATATAGAAACTGACACTGGACAACAGGAAAAAGTTTAATAAATACCTAGGACCTTCTACTTCTACAATGGTTCAAGCTACCACATCATATCATTATTGGGATCCTCGGATTCATCACCATCAACTTCATGGCTTCCTTGGTTCTTTGATATGTTTTCTTCACTCTGCATACTTCTGCTTAACTAATATTCACCGCTAGCAGTACCAGTACATGAGTCAATGATATCATTGTCTCTGGCACTCCCACTTTGGTTTGAAATGTTGCCCAACCCTCTTCTCTGACATTTATTCAACCACAATTTCAGTGCCCTTTCATAATGAAAAGTATTGACTTCATACCTAGATGTATAGAGCCTCAAGCAATTTTCCAAATTCTTGTCTAGGTTTTTTCTTAGCTCTGACTTTAGGAATCCCAAAGCACTGAAAAATCACTGACCCCAATATCATGGTCAGACATAAATCAGAAAGCTTGAAAATTTTTGATAATGAATCAATCAACATTTCGCTCTTAGCTATATATTTCCAAAGCCTTGTTATCGATCCATCTTCATAAGGGTTCTACATAATATTATATTATTCCCTCATTGTTAGTGAAAAATGACCTGATTTCTCTCTCAAACAAGATTCATCTAAAATTCCATTTAGAGTTACTCCATTTAACTCTTTGGTTTTTCAAAAATGATCTATCAAAGTTAGTAGCCTAGCTCAAAAATCTTTTGAATTGTTCATTCTCCAATATCGAGGAAACACAATAGCCATGGATTCAAGTAGTTTTACTACAGGGAATCTTGCTCTAATCTGTGAGGAAATATCATAGGAAATGTGCTTCATAGAAGCTATTACAAACTCAATGATCTTGGTAAAGTCTTCCCTTTTAACACTTGATACTCACTTCCTAGGGCTCTTTCCTAGTTCCTCAAACTTGATCCTGGCAAAGTAGTGCATTGGTATCTCAACTCTATGAACTTCTACACATAACTCCCCATTTGCACTGATTTTTAAAAAGTTATCAAGATTGTCCAAATTTGTAATTTTTTGCCAGTTGGCAAATTTTACATCATCACATGATCGATAGAGATTATCGAGCATCATGCATGTCAATTTACACAGCGTAGAATATTCTACAATATACATAGCTCTTTATGTTGGCAAGTTTTATATACTAGTGTATATGACTTAATATAGTGTTGTCATTATGGTAACAAAGTCATATAATGTTTTTGAGTCAACACACTTGATGAGAAGATCATAAACTGGCTAAGTGTTGAAGACTGGACAGTATACAGAGTACCTGAAGGTCAGAGCATCAGCGCATGTGCATATGACATAATTATGGTATGCTCCCTAGAAGTTAATTTGGTAAGATCATATTCATGCTAAGTCTAAGAGTGCATGATCAGAAGATTCAGTATGAGGAAGATACAGAGAGTTTAAGTTGCATAGATAGTGAATGCCAAAGAAGAACAGTGCAAGCAACTGACTGTTGGTATTTTGGTTTGTGGTTATATTATTATGTTGTAAAGAATATGTGCCTATTGTAATTAGGTTGTCAACATGTAATTATGGTTTTTTGTAAACACGCTTGAGCCAATTCAATTGGAAGCATTGTATGTAATCGGTTAAAGGGTCGACCTAGTTATTTGTTTTGTATGTGCATATAAATATTAGATGCACCCATTGTAATTAGCATGGGAGTTGATATAGAGTTGATATAAGCAGAGCAGAAGTGTGTGAAAAGTTGATAAGATGTATTAGAGATTTGCAAGAGGTCAAAGCATCAGTGCATTAAAGGAAGTGATCAGACAAGCAGTGTCATAGTGACAGTTCATTCAGCAGATATAGTGTGTATCTGAGATCAGAAGGTTGTAGCCTTCACAACTTGAGTAGTGAGCTCTAGGATAGTGCATCCACATGCCTAATAGGGTTTATTGTAAAAGAATCCTAATAGGGTCTGACCCTTGACAAGGTCACTGTACTAAATATATTGTAAACCAACTCCTAACAGGGTTAAGGATCTTCTAATAAGGATCATAAAACACTAATACATAATATTAGTGGGTGTCAATTCCCACTAGGGTTTTTACCTATTTGGGTTTCCCCGTAACCATATTGGTGTTATGTGTTGTGCTCATGTTTCATGTTTATGTTGATGTTCATTTCAGTACTTAAGCATTCAAGTTAAGATTAAAGAATAAAGCAAAAGATAAAATACAGAACACTAATTCACCCCCCCCCCCTCTTAGTGTTCCCATTCCTAACAATTGGTATCAGAGCTCTGGTCCTCAGAAAATAATTTTAACAACTTGAGGAGATCATGGACAAAGCATAAATGAAACATATGAAAAGAAATCTTGAAGCTTCTCTTGAAGACCTGGACAGATCTGAAAAAGAAATTGAAGAACTAAAAGAAAAAGTCAGTGATGCTCAAGTAGTCATCAAAAGGCTAAGAAAGGATTTGAAAGAATGCTCTACTAGTGATTTAGGGATAATGATCAAGAAGCTGAATGAAGAAAAATCATCTCTGAAAGAATAGATTGAAGAATTGGATGATAAGTTGGCTAACAATCAGGAAGTCTATGATGAATAGATCAAAGAGAACCTTCAACTCAATGAAGAATTGGGGCAAGAAAACATGGAAATATTGGAGCTAAGGAACAACAAAGAAAGCTTGGAATTTGAATTAAAAGAGACAAAGAATCACATTGATAAATTGTACACCAATTCTGATTTGATAGAATCTCAGTTGTATGCAAGAAGAGTTAAAGGAGATACTAGCTGCATTGGATACAATGAAGCAAAAAATTAGATTGACAACATGTGAGCAAGAATGAAAGCACCAGAAGACACCTCAGATGCTAAGGAGACTAGAAGTTAGACTAAAGATCATTTTGAACCATCCAAGAATGAGCGCAAGCTAGTAGATCGAACTTGTTATGCATATAACAAGCATGGACATATAGAAAGGAACTGTACAGAGGTAAGACCTTTCAATGGTTATTATTATTCATGCAATAAATTTGGTCATAGAACTATGAATTGTAAGACAAGTCAGAAGAACAAGACTTAGCATAATCAGAGAAATTAGAATGAACTAAATGTAAGAAGTTCTCATAATGTTACATGTCAGGTATGTAACTATAATGGTCACTCAGCAAGACAATTTAAAATGGTAACCCATATCAATGTGCCTAGGAATATAAGGCCTCCAGTCATTTGTCACTCTTGTAACAAAGTTGGACACATCTCAAATTTTTGTAGATCAAGGATGCAAGATCAAGAAACCCCTAAAAAACCTAAAGAACCAGTATTGGATACCGAAGGAGAAGTCAAGTTTGTGAAAGCTTTAGAGGATGTGAGCTTGATTTGGTCAGAGGCAAAGAAGGATAAGGTTGATGAGAATGTATTGGATGCATCCAAAGTGGACACACCCTCTACATCAGGATGAATGGCCCTCAGGGTCATAGGGGGAGCTAATTTAGTTCTAGACCTCTGCATGGTTGGTATAATCACCCTCAGAGTATGCACCTTTGGACTTAAGCTTTTGGAGACTAGCAAAACCTATGTGCAAGAGTGCACAAGCTGATTGTCTGCAAAATGAAAGTTAGAAATTTTTAGTGATAGCCTGGTTTATGCGGCAAGCATTAATGGAAGAATTCCTACTTTAAAGTACACAAAAGTTTGTAGATCTCTCATCGCATTTGAATTCAGAGTGATTAGAGAGCAGAAGAGCCCTACAATTTTATTGTGAAGGATTATAGATTGATTCATCAGTGATTTGCAGTGCATTTGATTGGTTGTGAAAACCCTAGTTCATCATGCCGATTCAAAAGTCTTTAAAGATCATTTGGAAAGTGATATACAAGTAAGTAATGGCTACTTCCATTGTATTTGATGTGGTGGAGAAGAAGAGATATGTGTTTAAGAGGCATCCATTTAAATCCACACTATATGAACTAGAAGGTGCATTCTCTCGCACTCCCATGGGTGTTATACATGTGGAAGATGTTGGGGCATACATACATTGCAAAAAGGAACTAGTAGGTTTGGAAAAAATAAGAGCGCACATGGAAACCATGATGACACCTGATAAAACCTTCATGGATGGGTATATGTAGTGGAATAATCATCCTATAGTGGAATATACTATGGCATATGAGTTCTACGTGTCGGAATGGATCAAAATCCTACTCAGCATGATCCATGATGACCTATTTTGGATAGGTGAAGTGTCGGTCAGGATTAAAGGAGACCTAATTCATGAGATGATAGGCCTCACAAGGATAGGCGCCATTCTTCCAATGGGAAAGGATGTGAGAAAACTTGTTGAGAAAACATGCAAATCAATAAGTGATAGGCATGGAATGACTATAGATCCTATTCAGCAAGATGATATCAAATTGATATCCATGATACTGGGGTATAGGTTTCAACACACTAGCAGGGTGAACAGTGTGTCTACGACCACAATTCTTGCAACAATAAGACTTGTGAGAGAGAATGGAGAGTTTAATTTGTGTGAGATCCTACACACACAACTAATAGACAACATCAAAGCTATTGAACATGACAAGACCAAGATATTTAGATTTGGGTCTTTGATCATATACATGTACGTCTACATTCTTGGAAAAGTTTTAGATTTGTATTTGGACAAGAGTTTTCCTACAATTCCATAGATATCCTTTAAAGAAACTATTAAGAGTACTCTACAGGATTACATAACACTAGAATTGAAGACTTTCAGGGTTAAGATGCAGATGAGATATAGAATACCAAAGAGTATTGTAGAGAAATACAAAGATAGTATTTGTTTCATGGTTGAGACTGATACAACATGCATGGAGGCAATTGAGCCAAGAACAAAGTGGATCCATCCACTTGGATATGAGGTTGATGAACAAGTCCTAGAAGCATATGCACAAGTATTTATATCAGCCCCTAAAAACCCTAATGAACCTAGATGGGGAACCTATGAAGAGAAAACAAGAGAAGTTGATGCAGTTTTGAACAGTGCTACAACAAAAAGGAAGGTTGCCAAGGTTACTTCAAAGATTTTAATAATTCATGGAGTATCAAAAGCAGATTTAGACAAATCAAGGCAAGAGAAGATTGCTTTGGAAATAGAAACACAATCTGAGGAGCCAAAGATGAAGAAGGTGAAAATAGAGAAATCAGATGACAAGAAGGGTAAAATTGATATTACTCCTCCTAGCGCCCATAGTAACAATTGACCTTACTACTCCTCCTCAGTATAAGGCAATGCCTAAGAGGAAGAAAGAGATCAGCATTGGTCATCCCTCCTCACGAGTAACAAGGAACAAGAAGAATAATAAAGCACCCCCAAAAGTAAGCTTCAAAACCAGTATAAGTGTGTTGAGTACAAGGATCATTGATGAAGGTAGGATAGATCAAGTAGGGAAGTTCTATGAAAAATATAGTGAAATTGACAAATCATAAATCCATGGAATGATTTTCAAACATATGCTGAAGTTCAAAAAGATAGTCCTAGAATGGAAGACTACAATTCCAAATAATGTGTGGAACATCCTATAATTCCTAAAGAGATAGGCCATTGAAGAGGACCTAACGATAAGGGAAAAGACCTTAGATGAAACCCTCCTAGTATGCTCACTAGAAGAAAAGAAGTTATTGTTAGATATTGTGAAGCCACATCTTAGAACCAATTCAAGGACCCTGCATATAATGGACAAGAACTATGAATTGGTGGCTAAGGAAATAGAGAAAGCATTTGAGAAGGTTTTTATGAATAGGAAAATGTTTCCCATCTACTGTGCCTACATATCCAGTACCCACAAAGGTTGCAAAAGAGTCAAAGACCATAAATGTACCATCTACAAGTCCACAAGATTTAGCGCATGTAGTTGATGCATCTACAAAGGAAGATAAGTCTATGCCCATGACAGAGACACTCAAGGATGACTCAATTTTTATTGACAATATAAAAGTTACTATGGAGGCCACAGACATGGATTTGGAAAAGTTTGAAGAAGCCTTTGTAAGCACTCAAGAGGCTGAGAACTTATGTAGTAACACTCCTAGTCAACAAGAAGTACTGATTAAGGATATAACAGAAAAGAAAGAAGAAAAAGAAGGAAAAGAGATAGAAAAAGAGAAAGAAAAGTCAGAATAAGAAAAAGGAGAAGTAGAGGTAAAAATAAGTGAGCCAATAGATAAGCCATCTATTGAAATGCTAATCAAAGTAAAACAAGAAGTAGAGGACAACACTCCTATCACTCTACTACCCTCAGCAACATTGTCGTCAAGTTTGACACCTGACACAACTAGTTTGGATTCATGGGGAGAAGAAGACCTAATCAAGTTCAGTGTCTTATCTATGGAGAAGGCCAAGGAGAAATAGGTAATGAGGAATCCCCTATTTTTTTATTCATTAAACATATTGAACAGCCTATTTTCTTCAGACAAGAAAGTGTCTCAGGTTAGTAAAGTTGATGATGTTAGCAACATCCTCACAACCTTTAAGACTAATTTTACCAGCTTGGAAGAATCTACATCTCAAGTTGCAGAAGAGAAGTACATGAAGAAGAGGCTCAGTGAGTTGGTCAGTAACTTTACACTTGACCTGAGCTCACTAAAGATTGGACAAGCATCTTTGAAGGAGTTTGCAGAAAAAGGAAGAAAAATCATTACTGACTATATGGATCAGGACAAGTTAACTGATGACCATTTCAAGAAGATACAAGAGGCAGAAGCTATGATAGAGAAGGTAAAGAAATTAGTGAAAGACCCATCCACTGATGTAAATATGTGCAATAATGTATATCAAGGACAAATTGACAAGATTGAGAAGGCAGAAAATGAGATGTCAAAAATAAGGGCTAGGCAGACTCAGCTTAGAAATGCTCTTGCACCCTCAATAGATATACTTAATCATAATATCAAGGAGATCGATGCCAAAATCATGACATATGATCTTGGTCCTAGTATAGATTTAGAGAAGATGGAGAAGCTACAGTATGCACTATGCACCCATCTCCATATTGTTAATTCATTGATTACATTTTGGAAGAAAGAGATCCAAAACATACAAATAGCATATCCAGATGTTCTCTCACTATAAGTATTTGTAGATACAGTTTTGAAACACCTTTTTCATTAATGTCAAAGGGGGACTATGTATAGAATATGGAGTTATAAATATGTATAAGGGAGATATAAGATATAAGTTTTTTGTATAAGAGATCAGTTAGCAACTGTGCCATATTCCTTTCTTGCCATCAATGAAAAAGGGGGAGATTGTTGGAAAGTTGTCTATACTAGTGTATATGACTTAATATAGTGTTTTCATTATGGAAACAAAGTCATATAGTGTTTTGGAGCCAACACACTTGATGAGAAGATTAGAAATTGGCTAAGTGTTGAAGACTGGACAGTATATAGAGTACCTGAAGGTCAGAGCGTCAACACACGTGAATACAAAAGAATTATGGTATGCACCCTAGAAGTTAAGTTGGTAAGATCATATTCATGCTAAGTCTAAGAGAACATGATTAGAAGATTCAGTATGAGGAAGATACAAAGAGTTTAAGATGCACAGATAGTGAATGCCAAAGAAGAACAATGCAAGCAGTTGGCTGTTGGTATTTTGGTTTGCGGTTATATTATTATGTTGTAAAGGATATGTGCCTATTGTAATTAGGTTTTTGACATGTAACTATGTTTTTCTGTAAACACACTTGAGCCAATTCAATTGGAAGCGTTGTATGTAATCGGTTAAAGGGCCGACCTAGTTGTTTGTTTTGTATGTGCATATAAATATTAGATGCACCCATTGTAATTAGCATGGGAGTTGATATAGAGTTGAGATAAGCAGAGAAGAAGTGTGTGAAAAGTTGATAAGATGTATTAGAGATTTTCAAGAGGTTAAAGCATTAGTGCATTAAAGGAACTGATCAGACAAGTAGTGTTATAGTGATAGTTCATTCAACAAATATAGTGTGTATCTGAGATCAGAAGGTTGTAGCCTTCACCACTTGAGTAGTGAGCTCTAGGATAGTGCATCCACACCCCTAATAGGGTTTATTGTAAAAAAATCCTAACAGGGTCTGACCCTTGACAAGGTCACTGTACTAAATATATTGTAAAGAAAATCCTAACAGGGTTAAGGATCTTTTAATAAGGATCATAAAACACTAGTATAGAATATTAGTGGGTGTCAATTCTATTGAACTACAAATAATTTGGAATCTGATTGAAGAATCTATAATTACAAGATCACCGAGGAGTTTTTGATTAGATATGTAATATGATTAAATCATTATTATGTTGTCATTGATGTCAACTAGTTTGACAGCACTTATCTTGTAAGTTACTATATAGAGACATCTGAAGAAAGGTGAAAGAGATGAAGAATAGAGAAATCTACATAAGGAAAGATGTACATGATAGATGAGGATAAGAAACACATTGAGTAACTTGTTGATGAGTCTATGACTTGATGATATTGACTTTATTATGTTGCGTTCATCTATGATGCAGTATAGAGCTGAAAGACACAAAGCAGTGTTGTCGGTAAATGAAGCATTTCTAGTATACACTGATGGAGTGTAGTGTATACCGACCACAGTATTAACTAAGTAGTGTTCACTGATGCATTTCTCTGTTAATCAAGCCAAATAGAATGAATCAAATGATTATTTTAGTCGATAAGATTGATGAGCTGGCAAGAGTATAACATCGAGGTAATAGATAATGTTTGTTACAAAGATCAACGGCTGACGAAATTCAGGAAAGACCTAACAAAGAAGATTGAAATGTGTTATTGACACAAGTACTAAGAAAGTTTGAAGTGGAAAAATCTATGAATGTGGTTTAATGACAAAATATGATGGTGGAGAAGAAAATGATTTACTCATCTATATAAGAGAACAAATTTTCTTTATGAGAGAGACTGGAAGAAGAAGAAGCTATAGGAATATCGCGTGAACAAGCTTTCATGCATTCTGATCATACTGGTTAGTAAGAACCAAGCTACAAAATAGTTACCGAGCTACAAAGAGCAATTACCGATGGAGAGTAAGTTAATATAGTATTGAATCTGAAGTGAAATATTGATCAGAAGGATTTGTATGGACTGAATATTGATCTATAATCTACAATTGAAGTTGTATTAAGTCAGATCATTTACTGTTACACATTTAACCATTGTATATAGTTTAAATCTCTTAACTGAGAGGACTCTAAAATTCTTATGATGTATCATTCATAGAATGAACATTGTTATCCTATCAACCCCATAGTGAATGCTAGTTGGATGATAACTTCTAGTCTAAAATCCTCTAACAGGGTCACACTTGACAGTGTGTTTGTAACCTTTAATAGGGTTGGGTCTTAACCGACCTCACTTCAGAAGAGTGAACGATTTTGGGTTGCCAGTCCTAGGTGGTTTTTCCCTTTATAGGGTTTCCACGTTAAATATCTTGTGTTATGTGTTGATTGTGATTTTTTTTGTTATCATACTTTGCATATTACATGTTAGATTTGATTGGTAAACTGTTACAATATTAGACTGGTAATCAGTAAAAGCACAGATAGTGAGAGTTATTATTGTTTACCAATGAGCAGAAATAAGAGAAGTTGTTTTGAATTATACATTTTGTTTTGGGTTTCCCCATAACCATATTGGTGTTATGTGTTTTGCTCATGTTTCATGTTTATGTTGATGTTCATTTTAGTACTAAAGCATTCAAGTTAAGATTAAAGAATAAAGGAAAAGATAAAATGTAGTGAACATTGATTCACCCCCCCTCTTAATGTTCCCATTCCTAACACTTTACTGGTCCTTTTTCATTATATTTCTCATTTCCTCAAGCATCAGGAGAAGACCTGCTAATGTTAAGAGTGTCTCTACATTACTTAATGTTCCTAGCAGTGAAGGAAATTTTAGTAGCCCTGCTTCATCATGACTTGAGTTAATTAGACCAAGAAATGATTGATATTCTAAAAAAACTCGATGCATTGGTCCATCCAAAGAGATCCATCTGGTATCATTATCCTTAAGAAGCTTGTTCCCATCAGTTAGTCCTTCAGAAAAATGTTGAAATTCCCTCAATCATTTTGGAATTCGACAGAAGTATTGGTAGATCTCTTTGATTAAAAATTCAATTTTTTGTACTAGAGCATGCTTGTTGACAACTCCAAAAGCTAGATTCATTATGTGGTCCATATAGTGAATGGGAGTAACATAGGGTGCACAAGAAGATTGTATCTTTGTGCAAAGACCATCCATGTGGCCTTGCATTACTGAAGCTCCATCTGCTCCAACACACACCAGCTTTTTGACAATCATCATGTCATTTATACCTCCATATTCAATTAGAGAACTCTTTACTAATTCAAATAAATTTTCCTCTATCACATTATCCTTCATTTTAGCAACAGTTAGTAGATGAGGTTGGAAAAAAAAATTGTGTATAGTATAAACATGCATGCATACCCAGGAAGTATTATCTACTATTGTAACCTTGTCTAAAGACAATGCAATAAAATTTGACTCTTTAATTTTTGCCTTTAGATCCTCTTTTTCAACCTCGGTAAGACAACTTTCCCATTCCCATCCACTATTTACTGACCAGTGACTGTTAGGATAGTTACAAACTTTTAGAAAGTGTAATAAATCACTCAATGATGGGTAGTGTGTCATAGGATGCCCTCTACTCAAAATATTAAACACAACACTTAACTAAACAATTTTTCCCATTAGTTCTAAGTCCAATTCTTTTCCAAAACAAGCTTCAATAGAACCTTTAACTTCACTAGACTTCATCTTTATATTTTGTAGAAATTCATATAATTTTGCATTCCTAACATGCTGAGATTCCTCCTTTGTTTTCCATCTTATTGCTTATTTTTGGACTCCATCTATGGTTTTCTTTTCATAAACTTTACCCATATGCTTCTCTATGGTGTCAATTTTTAGCTGCAAGCTCTTTTCCTTCTTATTTATCTTGGTGTAAATCTTAAATTTGCATTCTACCAGAGGCTCAACTTCAATTGGATTGTCCACTAGTTCAATGAATAGATACTTTGACACCCATTCTACTTGAAAATTCCTTGACAAATCCCACATCCAATCTTTTTTCGATTCTATGTCATTCTTTGGATTGTATTTTCTTTTCTTCTTCCATGCACCATCATCTTCTTTGACATTCTCAGTCTCATCCAAGTCGATTATATCATTATGGCTACTCTAGGTATTTAACTAAAAATATTCTTCAAGGTCATCATGACCTGAGATATCAGGTTCACTGACTTCTTCAATATGTCATGTGTTAATATGATTTAGAACAATAGAGAGGGGGGTGAATTAGTTGTTCTCAGGTCTAGATGTGCCAATTGAACATTCAAACACTTCAAAAAACTCAGATCTAATCACCAACTCAACTCGGTCTCTAAAGAACATATATCAGAAAAACATATAACATGCAGTCCACTGTCCAACAGTATTTAACTTGTAGAATATCAAAACATTCAAACAAGTATGACACCAGGATTTATAGTGGAAACCCAATTTGGGAAAAACCACTTTGTAACATGTTACTGATATTTTCACTCTTCTAAAGTGAGCTCTGTGAGATGCCAACCTTGTTAAAGGCTTACAAATACACTATTAGGTGTGACCATGTTAAAGGATTTCAATCATCCTATTAGGAGTGGCCTAGTCAGAGGACTTGAGTACATTCCATTAGAATTCCACCTTGATTAAAGGATTTATCAATGATTGTTAAGTCAACCTTGATTAAAGGATTTTGATTGTTACAATGGTTAGAAAGTAGCAGTATTTTTTGATCTATAAAACATACAACTTAGTTTGTAGATATCAGATCCAATTCACACATACATGCTAATTTACTGACTGAGTATCATTTTCATCTCCATCACTTATCTTCTTAGAATTCGCTTCAAGCAATCACAACTCTGATCTTCACTTGTAGCCATCTTCTTAGACTTATCAGTCAATAACATCAACATCACCAGCATACTCTGTAACCTCACCATTAGGTTTCCTTTATACCTCTCCAGAAAGGTAGATCTATCTTTTGCCTCTTAATCTCCTCCGTAGATCTTAGGTTAGGTTAGATCCAATGGATCTTTCCAACATTTAAGTCCTTCATACATCCTTCTAGAAACATCTTAAATCTCCTTATTGAAATCATAATAAAATGATTTACCATGCATTAAATTCTCCATATAATCAATTAATAAAGTCAACACAATTTACATAACCCAAGAATTCAACTGTGTCGGCTGAAAATCTGAATTCTTCCTCCAAATGTAAATTGTTGATGCTCAGTCAATATCGTGTTCATCTCCTTGGTCATCACTATATAACTCAGTCATCTCTTCAAACTGTCTTCCTCAGCTAACATTGTCTTGCTCAGTAATTTCCTATCCCTCGGCATAAACTGATGTTTGGTCAACACTAGATTTACTTGCCATATACTGGCTCTCAGTTGACACTAACATCACTCAGCTTAAACTAGATTTCTTCACTTTTTCTCTGTTAATCCTACTTCTTCAGTCTTTCTTCTTACTTAGATAAACAATACATTATCTCATCATAGTTCCAAATAATCAAGTACTCATTGAAGTATCAAATAACTTAACCTTTCCTTAGGTGCTATTGTTATCTCCCTTTCCCTAATCCTTTACATCAACCAATAGATATAGTACTTTCTTAGATAGCAACTATCTTACCAGTTAAGGTTTTACATCAATGACAATATAACAATTGTTTCAATTGTAGTTTCCAACAATCTCCCTCTTTGGCATTGATGGCAACACCGCATGAATACCACATGATTTACCAACCAATCCAAACTTTTTTATTGCATCAGAAATATTTATAATATCCTTAGCTTCATTCTAATTCTCAATAACTTATCCTTACTTGACCGTTTACATAGTAACTCCCTCTGAATCTTTTCTATGTCTCTCCCTCTTTGATTATATCCTCTTTATTTCTATTCATCTCATTCATCTCTAAAATCTCTTCTTCTTTGACAAAAATGCCAAAGCAGCAACTAGAACTTACATATTTCATATGTAAATATCATCTTGTTAGTTCAGTAATAGTATTTCTCCCTTTGTCATCTTACTTATGACTGATTATCAGCTTTGATGTTCTTTTCACAACTCTAGGAAGCTCCTAAAGTGTGACCTTGCCCGCATCAATTTTCCATATATTATGTGTAGCACATTTGATGTAGTGCTCCTAGCTTGACTGGGAAGCCTCAGTTAGGGGAAGCACCCCTAATTTACCTCTTAGATATTCATGAGCATCCTTAGGTAAAGATTTTGTGAATATGTCTGCTAGTTGTTCCTTTGTGTTCACATATTCCATTCTCACTTCTTTCTCATGTACCAATTCTCTTAAGTAATGATACTTAATTGCAATGTGTTTGGTCTTTGTATGCATCATAGGGTTCTTTGATATGTTAATGGCACTAGTGTTATCACGGAAGATAACACAAGGTTTAGTAATTTCCTCTTTCATTCCCTTCAATAATTGTTTGATCCATACCAGATTTGAATAGTTCACTGTAGCTGCCACATACTCAGATTCATAGATTGGGAAATGCAATTTTGTTTCTTTCTTGTCTAGGAGACTAATCTCTATCCAGGAAAAAAAGCTCCTCCACTTGTACTTTTCTTGTCATCAACATTTCCTGCCCAATCTTCATCAGTGTAAACTCTCAGTTCAAATTTCTCATTTCTCTTGTAGTACAATCCATACTCTTATGTCCCTTTCAGATATCTTAGTATTCTTTTCATAGCCATCATACGATTTTCCTTAGGATTGGCAAAGAATCTTGCGAAAATCCCAACTGCTAGACCAAAATTTGGTCTACTATGAACAACATATTTCAACTTTCTAATCATGGATCTATACAAGGTTTGATTCACTTCAACAGTATCATCAATCTTAGATAATTTATGTCTAGTAGCCATAGGAGTACTCATTGGCCTTGAATCCTCCATTCCAAAAGTTTTCAGTGTCTCTTTGACATATTTAGATTGTGTTACGAAGATACCTTTCTCCATCTGATAGATTTATAAACCAACAAAGAATTTGATCTCACCAAACATAGACATCTCAAATTCAATTTGCATTTCATTTGAAAAATTCTGACATAGGGCATCTTGTCCACCAAATATAATATCATCTACAAAAATTTCTACTAACAAAATCCCTTTACCTTCTTCAGCTTTCATGTATAGATTGTTGTTGTCATTTGTCTTTATAAATCCAATCTTGATCAAATAATTATGCAGCCTTTCATACCATGCTCTAGGGGCTTGTTTCAATCCATATAGTGCTTTGTTCAGTTTGCAAACCATGTTTTTCTTGTCTGGATCAACAAATCCTTCAAGTTGTTCAATATATACGTCTTCCTCTAATATACCATTTAAAAATGCAGATTTGACATCCATTTGGTATACCCTGAAATCTATGTAAGCAGCATATGCAAGTAGATTTCTCACTCCTTCTAATCTTCCTACATGGGCAAATGTTTCCCCATAGTCTATTCCTTCTTCTTGTGCATTACCTTTGCATACTAGTCTTGCCTTGTTCCTTGGACTTGTCCATGTTCATTGAGCTTATTTCTGAATACCCATTTTGTTCCAATGACATTCTTATTTTCTAGTCTTGGCACCAGATTCTAGGTATCAGTCTTTTCAATTTGATCTATTTATTCATTCATAGCTTGAATCTAGTCTTCATTCTCCAAAGCATCTTTTACTATCTTAAGCTCAAACTCACATAATAAACATGTAGGGTCTTTCAACTTACTTCTGGTCATGACTCTAGATTCTTTATCTCTAATTTGTTTAGGCTTATGATGTCTTCTCACATACTCTGCCAATGTAGGTTCAGATCTCTTCTCAAGTCCATCATGAAAATTATTAGATTCTGCTTCTGATTGCTCGGCAACATCCTCCTGATGCTTGACATTGCTTACCTAGGACTCTACATCTAGTGCAGGTGTGTTACTTGCCTCTCCTTCCATATAGACAAAAGATCTATAGTCTTCAGGTTCTTTATTACTTTCTTGTTCATTTTTCTTTGCATATTTATCAACTCTCACATTTATACTTTCCACAATTTTATTAGTGTTAGAATTCAAACATTTATAAGCTTTACTCTTAGTGGAATAGCATAGGAACATGCCTTCATCACTTTTAACATCAAACTTTCCATTTCTATTATCCTTTAGTATATAGAATTTACTCCCAAAGATTCTAAAGTATTTCACATTAGGTGCATATCGATGCCATAATTCATAGGGTGTAACATTTGTACCTTTCTTGATTTGTACTCAGTTCAAGGTATAAACAATTGTAATTATAGCTTCTCTCCATTATTTTTGTGCAACATTCTTCTCAATCATTAGTGTCCTTGCACAATCCATAATAGATCTTTTTCTCCTCTCAACTATACCATTTTGTGGAAGTGTTCTAGGTGCAGACATTTGTCTCTTGATTCCTCTATCATTGCAGAACAGATTGAACTCATTTGATATAAACTCTCCACCTTGGTCAAATATCAAACATTTCAAGCTTCTACCTGTCTCTTTTTCAACCTTAACTAAATACGACTTAAACAACTGAAATGCATCAAATTTTTCTTTTAAAAACATTATAGTCATCATTCTAGTGTAATCATCAACAAAAAAAATAAAATAGTTAGCACCATAATAGCTTTGTATTCCCATAGGTCCACAAAGGTCCGTATGAACCAAATCCAAAATGTTCTCAGAAGTAAATGTCTTTCTCTTGAAACTAGACTTTGTCATTTTCCCAACTGACATTCTTTACACATCACATTATCAGGTTTCTTCAATCTTGGAAAACCTCTAACTTTCTTGTTTTTACTTATACTTACCAGATTGTCAAAGTTAACATGACATAGCCTCTTATGCCATAACCATACATCATCAAATTGTGCAAACAAACATGTATCTTCAGATAGATCTAGATAAAACAAATTACCTCTAGTATGTTCACCACTTCCAATCAGTTCTCTAGTAGCATAAAATATTTTATCCTTTCGATGAAATTCCACTTGGTAACTAGTGCTATTAATATGTGCAACACTCAAAAAATTATAGTTAAGACCTTTAACCCAATAGGCATTTTCACAAGTGATCTTATTAGTTGGCTTAATTAATCCTTTACCTCTCACAGGGCATGGTGCATCATTACCAAACTTAACACTTCTACCTTTGTAATGATCTAGGGTTTCAAAATTACTTTTATCACCAGTCATGTGATGTGAGAAACCACTATCAATAATCCATTTATCACCTTTACTCACATAAGAAATAAAGTTAGTTTTATCATCCTCATCAGAATCATCTTTCATAGAAACATAAACTACTTCAATATCAAAATTATCACTGTCACTATCAGTTTCCTCTTCTACAATGTAAAATGATTTCTTACCTTTTTCCTTGTAATCTTTGTACTTGCTTTCTCTCTTCAATCTTCTAGCCATGAGTGCTTCAACATCATCCAGTTCCTCATCAGAAGTGTCACTATCACTTCCACTTTCACTTTCACTTTTCACAAATTTATCTTTCTCTCTTTTATATTTATGCAAAACCATTTGTGACTTGAATGCAAATTCAACATTAGGAATAGTGTAGTTATCATAGTTAGATAGTTCAAAAGTAGTAAGCTTACCAACAAGGCTTTCTAGAGTTAGAACATTACCAGGGTTACATCTTGATTCTTGAATTGCTGAAATTATGATAGCATTTATAGGAAGTAGAGTTCTTAATATTTTTCTAATGGCATTCTCATTATCAATTATTCCATTAGATCCTCTAATAGCATTCACTATTTCTTTGATTCTTCCATAATACTGGGCAATATTCTCACCTTCTTGCATTTTCATTTCATCAAACTTACCTCTCAAGCCTTTAGATTTTTCCCTCAATACATTTGTATCACCACCATAGATGGTTGCAAGAGTATCCCACATTTGCTTTGTAGTAGTACAGTCCTTGATGTCTTCAAATTTAGGATAGCTTAAGGTAGATGCAATCTCCAACATTGCTTGATTGTGTTCCTATTTTTCTTTCATCTCCTCGGTAGTCATAGGTGTAGTAGGTGCAACATAGTCATGTTCAACATAGTATTTCACCAAATCACCAATACCAGCTAGATGTAGTTTCATTAGACTTTTCTGTGCAGGGAAGTTCTCCTTGTTTAACTTCGGTACCTCCTTCTTATACATCTTGATCATTAGCTTCAAGTACCTTTAAAAAATTTCTATTTAAGCACCAAAAACTCTAATACCAATTGTTAATATGATTTAGAGAAACAAAGAGGGGGGGTGAATCAGTTGTTCTCAGGTCTAGATGTACCAATTGAACATTCAAACACTTCAACAAACTCAAATATAATCACCAACTCAACTCAGTCTCTAAAGAACATATATTAGAAAAACATATAACATGTAGTCCAATGTCCAATAGTATTTAACTTGTAGAATATCAAAACATTCATAACAAAACATTCAAACAAGTATGACACTGGGATTTATAGTGGAAACCCAATTTGGGAAAAACCACTTTGTAACATGTTACTGATATTTTCACTCTTATGAAGTGAGCTTTGTGAGAAGCCAATCTTGTTAAAGGCTTACAAACACACTATAAGGTGTGACCCTATTAAAGGATTTCAATCACCCTATTAGGAGTGGCCTAGTCAGAGGACTTGAGTACATTCCATTAGAATTCCACCTTGATTAAATGATTTATCAATGACTATTAGGTCAACCTTTATTAAAGGATTTTGACTATTACAATGGTTAGAAAGTAGCAGTAGTTTCTGATCTATAAAACATACAACTTAGTTTGCAGATATTAGATCCAATTCACACATATATGTTGATTTACTGACTGAGTGTCATTTCTATCTCCATCACTAATCTGCTCAGAATTGGCTTCAAGAAATCACAACTCTGAACTTCACCTTCAGCCTTCTGCTTAGACTTATCATTCAATAACATCAACATCACCAACATACTCTGTAACCTCGCCATTAGGTTTCCTTTATACCTCTCCAGAAAGGTAGATCTATCTTTTGCCTCTTAATCTCCTCTATAGATCTTAGGTTAGGTCAGATCCAATGGATCTTTCTAACATTTATGTCCTTCATACATCCTTCTAGAAACATCTCCAATATCCTTATTTAAATCATAATAAAATGATTTACCATGCATTAAATTCTCCATACAATCAATTAATAAAGTCAACACGATTTACATAACCCAAGAATTAAACTGTGTCGGCTGAAAATCTGAATTCTTCCTCCAAATGTAAATTGTTGATGCTTGGTCAATACCATATTCATCTCCTCGGTCATCACTATATAACTCGGTCATCTCTTCAAATTGTCTTCCTCGGCTAACACTGTCTTGCTTAGTAATTTCCCATCTCTCAACATAAATGGATGTTCGGTCAACACTAGATTTACTCGGCATATACTGGCACTCGGTTGACACTAAAATCACTCGGCTTAAACTAGATTTCTTCACTTTTTCTCAATTAAGCCTACTTCTTCATTCTTTCTTCTTACTTAGATAAATGATACATTATCTCATCATAGTGCCAAATAATCAAGTACTCATTGAAGTATCAAATAACTCAACCTTTCCTTAGGTGCTATTTTTATCTCCCTTGCCCTAATCATTTGCATCAACCAATAGATATAGTACTTTTTTAGATAGGAATTATCTTACTAGTTAAGGTTTGACATCAATGACAATACAACAATTGTTTCAATTATAGTTTCCAACACCGTGTAGGTTCAGGTTGTGAATCTTGAAAATCTTCCTGTGATGAAGTAGCTTCCCGAATTTGGCCAAAAACATTTCCAACATCGTGACCAAAGTACGATGATAAGGTTTTGCATTTTTCTGGCCTCTCTTGGCTTTCCCCATATGCAAGAGCCTTACCCTTATTCTTTTTTGGCATCTTGATTCTTCAATGAAATAAAGGCTACTAGCCTACTAGTGCAAAAAAAAATTGTTTACTTGTTCAAGAAGTGACAATAGTACTATAATATATACAAATATGACTCATTGACCCTTAAATCATGTATGAGGTCTCCCTGGTCACCATTGCTCACTAAATGGTCCCTAATAAATAAGAATGAACTCAAATTTACATAGTCGCAAAATAATAATCACTTACCTTTTCCTCAAATTCAATTGCATTCGTGACTCGCCAATGCAGTCAAGACTCAACAATCTGAAGTTTGCTATCGATCAAACTAAACCAAACTAAATTGTGTACAATAACATTGATCTATGAATGGATTTATACTAATCCTTTTTTGGTGAATTCGGCAGGAGGTATTATGTCTACAAATATTTGGCAAAGTCCACATAATTATAACACGTCTTGTGTTATTTCTGAGGTGATTATGGGTCATCCAATACCTTCGTATGATTAATAAAGTTGGTGAAAATGCATCAGTTTGAGACACACGTCTGTAAAATGCTAGGTGAATTTGGGGCCGCCTATAAATATATATGTATAAAACTATTGGCAAATATAGGCCATCCATTTGGGGCCTCTTTGAAATTATAGGTGAATGTTTAAAATTTATTGTGCCCAAAAATTATATTCCATTGGTGATAATGTGAAAGAAATGGACAAAATTAAATAAACCGATGGGTGATGGGCCCATTGGACCCAATTTTAATAAATTTAGGGCGATAGGGTCAATCCCATATGTGCAATATATTCACCAACTCGTGGGTTGCCTACATGCAACATTCACCAAATCATAAATAATCGCCACTAAAGATGGGAATGATTGGAGTACTAGTCATGGATAAGTCTCATAGGAATAGATGTCAAAAGAAAAATAATAGAGTCAAGTCTTGTGAACCCTTGTATCAAGAGAAATTCTTTTTAGTTGATCCTATAAGGTATACTAATGAAAAATCTATATAAAAATAGTTATCTAAGATTGAATTTGATGAGTACCTAGATGAATCAGATTTGGAAGAAAATATTAATGACCCTGAAGGTATAGGTGATTTTGAAGGTGATCTTGTCTCTGCTTTAAATATGATGTAGAATATTGAAAGAGAAAAAATAGAAACTCAAATAAGTATATATAAGGTCCAAGGATGAACTTGAGTCCTTAAGAAAGGAAGTTGAAGAGAATGTTTTGTTAAAAGTTAGTTTAGATAACTTCATATCAAAACTGAAAGTAGAGCTAGAAGAAATAACAAGGGTAGTGGAAGTTATAAAATCTATCCTAGATGCCAAAACTTTTGAGTGTCAAACACTAGAAGAAGTTGTTACTTTATGAAAACACTTAAAAAATAACTAAAACTTTTATGAAAGTACAAACAAGTTAAATGAAAAATTGAGTAAACAAAGACATCATAAAGATATTTTTGGTTTAGGATATGATGAAGGAAAAAATTCAAGCATGCAAGATGAATTGAAACATGAGATAATATTTGCAACAAAGTATGGAGAAATCTTTTAGGATAGGAAAACTCCTCGGAAGAGGATTGAATTGGATTATCATGCTGCTACTTTAGAATCTGAGGTTGAGAAGAGTTTTGATGAAAGGAAAGGAACAAAAAATAGATTCATAAGATTTCCTCTTGTTAGTAAAGTAAGGTACAGTCACTCAAAATTCCAAGGTTACTTCTATACTTGTCATAAATATGGCCACATGGTAAGAATTTGTGAAATTCATGGTCGGTCAAGTCAGAGCTTTAATGATGTTTGCATCAGTTGTAATAAAGTTGGTCACATTTAAAGAAATTGTTAGACATCTAGACAATTTTTTTTGAAGGGAACTATAATCACCTAAAAATGGACAAAGATCAAATCAAAGAAAATCAAATCAAATCAAAGAAAATCAAGGACAAAATTGAAGCAATTGAATCACAAAGCATAATTATGTTAGAAAGTAAAGTCCACCAAGATAACTGAGAGGGGGGGGGGGTGAATCAATTATCAGACAATTATAACTTTTATCATCTTCAACAGCATTAAACCATATAAGCAATAGAATTACCAACCATAGAAAGATATTCATACACAATAACACAATGACACAAGATATGTTGACTAGGGAACCTCTTGATCAAAGAGTAAACCCCGGTGGGAATGATGCCCACAAAAGATGCACTAATATGAATATTCCTTGTGAAAGGATGGACTTTGTTAGGAGTCTTATGACATACATTTAGTACATATGAATCCTTTTTAGGAGATTTTGAATCCCTGTTAAAAGATTCTAACCCTGTTAAGAGTTATGGAAGACAAAAGGACCCACTGCCCAAACAGCTTCAGGGTAAGATCACTGAACACACTATCCAAATAATCTTTGCATTAATCAACAAAATAATATGTTACCTCTTCTCTAACTATGCCAAACCATACTCACTGATACATCAGATCTCAATTTTAGATCTATGTACTTTGCATGTCTTCCTTCACAAATTCGCTTTCATACTTAGCTCTTTTCTTCACTTCATGCATACAGCATATCAAAACTACACAAACTTTCACATTACAACAAGAAAATGCATTCCTTTCTTTATACTACACTCAAATAATTACAAATGAGTCGGCATACAATTACAAAATAAAATTTTCCACACGCTACACCAAAATTATACAAAACTGTCAGCTTCCAAATACAATAAATCTTCACTCATGTGACATTGAAGTTTTCACTATCATCCACATCACTATCAATGTGTCTCCAACTTCCCTTTAACTACACAAAATCAGATTCCATCCCGATTAGGAGATATCATCCGATTTCCACAAACTGCTACTCAAGAACACTGCTTGAATACTGCTTCCACCAAAATGATCATAACTTCCATGAATAAATGAATTGTTGTCTACACTCTTAACCATAGACATATAACATATCAAAGAGTATAACCTCAACATCACATAGCTCCAACTGTAATAACCCATGTGCGCTAATCCAAACTCTATTTGCTTATCATCAAGTCTTTGGTAAATCACTATGTTGACACCAATGACAATCATAGTCATGAATGCAACAACAACTTCTACAGAATGGCTGCCAAACATTTAGCATTCATTCCTATCAGTCTCCCCTATTGTCATTGATGGAAACATAGATGAAAAACATCCAATATTCCAAAAATCCAATACTGCAACATTGCTTCTTCAAATCCTCTTCATCAATCAAATCTTGCTTTGTTATCCTATTCAGTTCTCTCCAACAAATGTTCTATATTGTTTTTCATGTATGCTTCTCCCCCATTGACATCAATGACAAGAATTTCATCACTATGTTAGCAACAACTCAATGTCAAAAGACACTTTTCAAAAAATACATTTACTAGAGTCCTCATGACTCAGCTCAGATACACATGTTCCCCCATAGAGGAAGTACCAACATCTAGTCTAGAAGAAAGATAGGGCTCATATACCACTAGATGGATGCAACCAACTGCATCACTTCTCAAAAGTAGGCTGGGGCATAACCCCAAGCATACCTCTTAGATACTCAAATGTATCCTTAGGCAAAGGATTTGTGAATATATCTTCTATCTACTCCTCTGTACTTATGTACTCAAGTCTAACTTCTTTTTCAACAACTTTCTCTCTTACAACATGATACTTAATCTCTATATGCTTTGTCTTAGAATGTAATAGAGGATCCTTAGACATACTAACTGTACTGGTGTTATCACAATGTATAACAACAGGCTCAACAAATTTTATTCCAATATCCTTCAACATTTTCTTCATCCAAATTATTTGGTTACAATTGTTTGTTGCTGCTACATATTCTGCTTCTGCTATTCTTTGTGAGATACAATTCTACTTCTTGCTTAGCCAAGAAACTAATCTTCCTCCAAGGAAAAATGCTCCACCACTAGTGCTTTTCTTATCATCAACACTGCCTCCCCAATCAACATATGTATATGCACATAGGGTAAAATCATCAGATTTTTCATACCATAGTCCATAATCTATTGTGCCTCTTAAATATCTCAGCATCCTCTTTACTATTGCATAATGTGATTCTCTAGGTTTAGCTCAAAATCTTGCTACCATTCCAACTGAATGTGCTATATCAGGTCTTGTATGAGTCAAATACTGCAATCCTCCAATCATAGATCTGTATTTCTTTTGTTCCACTATAGGTGTTTCATCTGTGCTAGATAACTTATGTCCAGTCACCATAGGTGTTCCAACTTGTTTACAATCCTCCATTCCAAATCTTTTCAATAATTCATTCAGGTACTTTTTCTAACTCATAAATATACCATCATTATTTTGTGTTATCTTTAATCCCAAAAAGTATTTCATTTTACCAATCATACTCATTTCAAATTCAATCTTCATTTCATCAGCAAATTTGTCACTAGCTTCATCTTCTCCTCCAAAGACAATGTCATCAACAAAAATAAATATAACCAACAAACCATTTTCAATTTCTTTTGTGTACAGATTGCTATCAGTTGTTCCTTTTGTAAATCCCAATTTCAACAAATACTTATCCAGCCTTGCATACCAAGTTCTAGGTGCTTGTTTAAGTCCATATAAAGTTTTCTTTAGTTTACATACCATGTCTCCTTCTTGAGTCAAAGGAAAACCTTCAGGCTGCTCAATGTAGACTTCTTCTTCCAACTCTCCATTCAAAAATGTTGACTTCGCATCCATCTGATATACTTTGAATTTCTTGTAAGCTGCATAAGCCAAAAACATTCTTACTTCTTCAATTCTTGCAATAGGTGCAAAGGTTTCTTCATAATCAATTCCTTCTTGTTGTGAGTAACCCTTACATACCAATCTTGCTTTGTTTCTTACTACTTCTCCTTGTTCATTCATCTTGTTTCTGAATAACCATTTTGTTCCAATAACATTCTTGTATTTAGGTCTAGGAACCAATTCCCATGTCTTGTTCTTTTCAATCTGATCTAGTTCTTCTTTCATAGCATTAATCCAACTTTCATCTTCACAAGCTTCATTAGTAGTCTTAGGTTAAATTTGAGAAATCAAACATAACTATTCTTGTGCCTTATTTCGAGTTAGAACTCCTCTTTTGATGCTCCCAATAATCTGTTCAAAAGGATGATTCCTTAACAAACTCTTGCTAGGTGTCACTGTCTCAGATCTCTCTTCAGATGTAGGTTCTTCAATAACTTTACTGTGGCTTTCATTCAACAAATCACTATTAGTTTCATAAAACAATTTAGTAGATCCAGTTTTAGGTTTAGGATGAGCTTCTTCATCAAATCCATAATCAAGCATTCTTTCCTAAATTTTAAACTTTTCATCAACTTTAACATTTGCGCTTTCAACAATAGTCTTAGTTCTTTTATTGAAACATCTATATGCTTTTCTTTTCAAAGAATATCCAAGAAATATACCTTCATCACTTCTAGGATCAAACTTTCCAATATCATCATCTCTCTTTATATAAAATTTGCCTCCAAAAATTATAAAATACTTAACTGAGGGTGCATGTCCAAACCATAATTCATAAGGTGTCTTGTCTGTGTCTGCTTTGATTTGTACTCTATTCATTGTATACACTATTGTGTTCACTGCTTCTCTCCAGAATATCTTCACCAAATAATTCTCAAACAACATAGCTCTTGCTACTTCAATCACTGATCTGTTCCTTCTTTCTACAATGCCATTTTGTTCAGGTGTTCTAGGGGCTGAATACTATCTTTTAATGCCATTTTCTTCACAAAAGTTGTTAAACTCTCTAGAAGTAAATTCTCCACCTCTATCAGATCTCAAACATTTAATCTTCATTCCAGATTCATTCTCAACTTTATTCTTAACAATCTTAAACTTATCAAATGCTTCAGATTTCTCTTTAAGAAATGCAATCCACATCATTCTTGTAAAATCATCAACAAGAATCATAAAATACCTTTCTTTGTAGAATCCTCTAGTCCTGGTAGGACCACTCAAATCTGTATGAACAATCTCCAACTTCACTGTAGATGTAAACTTCTTACTAGGAAAAAAACTTCTCTTCTATTTAGCCATTACACATTCTTTGCAAATCATGTTAGTAGGCTTCATAATCTTAGGTAAATCTCTTACTGCAAGTGTAGTGCTTACTTTCACAATGTTATCAAAGTTTATATGACAAAAAATTCTATGCCATAACCAACTGTCATCAATCTTAGTAATCAAACATGTCATCTTAGTAGGATTTAATTGAAATACATTACCTCTGGTTCTAGATCCAGTTCCAATTAGATTTCCATCTTTATCCTTTAACACACAAGTTTTCTCAATAAACCAAACTTGATATCCTTTATCAACTAACTATCCAACACTCAAAAGATTATGTTTCAATCCATCCACAAAATAAACATCATCAGTATTAGTCTTTCCATCAAGAGTAATAGATCCTATACCTTTAATCAAACAAGGTGCATTGTTTCCAACTCTAACAACTCCTCCATCATATCCATTTAACTTTATGAACTTTTTCATGTCTCCAGTCATATGATGTGAACAACCACTATATATAATCCAATCAACTTTCTTTTCAACTTGAGAAACTAAGGATTTTTCTTCCTTAACATCAGTTTTAGGATTCTCTTCTTTAATTGCTACAAATCCTATGTCATCATTATTCTCAGTATCACTTTCACTTAAAGTTCTTTCTATACTAGCTTCAAGATCTTCATCATTAGAATAATAACATTCCTTAGATCTTCTAGGTTTGAAATTGTTGTTGTACTTTTTAACTCTCTTAGGACATTTAGATGCAAAATGACCATATTCTTGACAAGTCTAACATTTAAATATTTTCTTATTGTCTAGTTCTCTTTTCACAAGCAAGGCAATACCTTCTTCAATCTTCTTGTCTTCTTCATTTCTAGATCTGTTGCTGCCAGCATAATCTCTACTCACACTGATGCTTCTTGACAATGTAGGGTGAACACTAAGAGCACTGAATGTTGTCTCCATTCTAGGTAAGTCTCTTGATAATCTCAGGTTCATTTCTGCTGCTTCCAATCTTCCAAGGAGAGTCTCTCTTGTAAAGTTTTTTGTACAAGGTATCACTTGTTCAATCATCTGTGTTGTCTGCTTAAATGCAGGAGTCAATGTCCTCAGAATTTTCCATATCACTTCATTCTCTATCTTTGTTCCTCCACAATATTTTATACCTGTAATAATTTTTGACATTCTACCAATATAACTTCTAATAGATTCATCTTCCAACATTCTTATATCTTCAAATGCACATATCCAATTATGTAATCTAACTCTTTTTGCATGTTCATCACCTTCAAAAGTAGAGTGCAAATCTTTCCAAATTTCATGAGACTTTTTCAAATATTTTACCTGACTGTACTCATTCTCTGGAAGTGCTGTCAAAAGTGCTTCTCTTGCAAGTATGTTACACATGAATAGATCTCTCTCATCAGTAGTACATGTTTCAAGATTGTCCTCTTCAATGATAGTCTTATTTTTATTTGTAATCAACCAATAACCTAGTCCTAAACATAGTAGGTGTGTCTTCATCTTTTTTTTTCCAGCTGTCAAAATTTACTCCATCAAACTTAGGGCTTTCTTTCCTGAAATTCACCATGGATCTCCTTAAACTGTTAAACTTCTTTTTCAAGGACCTGTCACTCTGATACCAATTGTTAGAAAGTAAAGTCCACCAAGATAACTGAGGGGAAGGGGGGGTGAATTAGTTATCAAACAATTGTTACTTTTATCATCTTCAATAGCATTAAACCATATAACCAATGCAATTACCAACCATTGAAAGATATTCATACACAATAACACAATGACACAAGATATGTTGACTAGGGAACCTCTTGATCAAAGAGTAAACCCTGGTGGGAATGATGCCCATAAAAGATGCACTAATATGAATATTCCTTGTGAAAGGATGGACTCTATTAGGAGTCTTATGAAATACATTTAGTACATATGAATCCTTGTTAGGAGATTTTGAATCCCTGTTAAAAGATTCTAACCCTGTTAAGAGTTATGGAACACAGAAGGACCCATTGCCCAAACAACATCAGGGTAAGATCACTGAACACACTATCCAAATAATCTTTGCATTACTCAAAAGAATAATATGTTACCTCTTCTCTGAATGTGCCAAACCACACTCACTGATACATCAGATCTCAATTTCAGATCTTTGTACTTCGCATGTCTTCCTTCACAAATTAGCTTTCATACTTAGCTCTTTTCTTCACTTTATACATATAGCATATCACAGCTACACACACTTTAAAATTACAACAAGTAAATACATTCCTTTCTTTATACCACACTCAAATAATTACAAATGAGTCGGCATACAATTACAAAATAAAAGTTTCCACACACTACACCAAAATTACACAAAACTGTCGGCTTCCAAATATAATAAATCTTCACTCGTGTGACCTCAAAGTTTGTGTTGTCATCCATGTCACTATCAATATGTCTCCAAATTCCCTTTAACTGTGCAAAACCAGATTCCATCCCAATTAGGAGATATCATCCGATTTCCACAAATCGCTACTTAGGAACATTGCTTGAATACTACTTCTACCAAAATGATCATAACTTCCATGAATAAATGAATTACTATCTACACTCTTAAACATAGACATATAACATATCAAAGAGTATAACCTCAACATCACATAGCTCCAACTATAATAACCCATGTGCGCTAATCCAAACTCTGTCTGCTTCTCTGCAAGTCTTCAGTAAATCACTATGTTGACATCAATGCCAATCATAGTCATGAATGCAACAACAACTGCTATAGAATGGATGCCAAACATTAGCATTCATTCCTAAAAAATTAGCCAATCAAAATGAAAATCAAGTTTTAATTCAAGATCAATCAAAATTGAGAGCATTTTAATCAAGTGTAATCAAATCAAAATATGATTAATTCAATTAATTGTATAGTCTTGGATTAAATTAAATTAAATTCACCCCATTCAAGGGGTACATGGCTAAAATAAATCAATTAATAAATCTTAATTACTCAGCAAACCAAAAGGAGAGGAAATTCAGTCAACCAATGAGATTTGAGGAAAGGCATTCACATGGATCAAGCCAAATTCAATCTCAATCACTCAAAGTGAAAGATAATCTTGACCATCCATCTTGTCTACTTATCCCAAGCTTTGAGGACACAAACTTTGCATTGTCTTCAAAGGGTGGAACCAAGGACTCAACCAAGGTTTAATCATGATCAAATAAAACTACACCCCCCTACCATTGGAAAATCTATAAAAGGAAGGCCAAAATCCTTCATAATTCATAACCACACATTTGAGAATTGCATTGAACCTCTTGCAATTGAGTTTAGAAAGGAATTTGAGAGTTTAATTAGCATTTACTTTAATAATTGTTAGCTATAGCATTGTTTATCTTTATCATTCTCATTCTAGGACTATCATTAATGAGAGCTTGCTGAGAGCTTATTCATTAACATCTTAGTTAGAGAGCCATAGGATGCTCAATTGATCATTAATTTGCTATACTTTTCTCTATTGCCTTGTGGTTTAATTTAGTTACTATTTCAATTATTGATGGTTAACCTTAATTCTATGAAGATACTTTTATTAGTATACAAAATGGCACCCACCGTGGGGCTCTAAGCCTCATTTCATCATTTTTTCATCATTTTTATCACATTTTGTATGCTTTTATCTTCACTTTTCCATGAATATTTTGCAGAAAATAGGTGAAGTCATGCGTACAATAAATTTAGTCACTCCTACAGTCATTCTGATGACGCATGAGATCTCTATCTTAATGCCTACTAGCTGATAACTCACGCCTGGTTGATCACTTCTATTATGTCTTAAATTCCTTCTTGTCACCTACGAGATGGATGCTCATGCATGTGAGATAAAGTTATCTTGCCTTTTTCTTGTAAAGTCACACCTGTGACTTAAGAAGTGTCGTGGATCTCCTATCTATTGTTGCATGTGATCTAGCTTTGCTATGCACTTTGAAGAAATAGTCACGCCTAGTATCTGCTATTTTACACCTAGTATTGTTAAATTGTCACTTCAGATAAATCTTTTTCTGCAATTTTAAATACTATTCATGCCTTGCAATATATTTTTTACACTTGATTAACTTTTGGTGTCACCTGTGTCACTGGAAAGTGTCACTTGATATCATTAAAGTTACGCCTAGAAACAACTTGATCACGCGTATTAGCTGGACAATGTCCCTTTCTATCTGTTGTCTTAATTTGCTATCAGATTGATTAATTCATTTATCTAACTCTCTTTTTTAATGTTTTAACTATAAATGAGTAGGCACAAAAAGGTCCAGAAGCCAGAAAGCAGGTTTAATCAAGAAGAAAAGGCACTGGCTAAAAGGATCAAGAAGGAAAACGTTGCACATATCAAGGTTGTCCTTGAGACTACACAAGAGGAGGACAATCAGGTATTTCAAAATTATCTTGCAATTATTGAAGCTTACAAAATGAAATTTATTTCTCTTAATTGGATTTTTACTCCTTAGCTCAAGTTTTTCCTTGAAAAATTTGCAAACAAGGTGTTTAAAGTTCATTACATAATTCTTTGCTTCATTAATTTCAATTTGGTTTCCCCTCATTGTGATTGTTGGTGTTGACTAACTTGCTGGTGGAAAAACAAACTTGGGAAGAGCTATTGCCAAGGTAAGGTAAAAACAATGGAATCAATCAAAAATGCCCCTAACTTTGGTTAGCTACAAAGAATAAGGTAAGCCTCAACTAGTCAATATTTTCCCTTAGCTTGTGGCATTGGTGCATTCAAAATCTAGTAATTAAGAAGGATTAAGGAATCAAACACTAAAAATCAAAGCCCCTTGTTTGTGGAAGGGAGTAGAAATACTCGAATCCCAATAGTTAGTGGGTGAAATCAATTGGACATTGTTAATTGTGTTTGGGAACTAAAGGGAAAGTTAGAGATATGCTCTTCACCTTTTGGTGAACCAAATTCCCAAAAGCTTAACCTTAATTCCATTTTCCTTGCTTTGAATGAACATGCTAGAGAATTAGTGGGCTCACCTCCCGAGTTGTGCCTTAATGAGGCTGGTGTGAGGGACATCCTAAAGTGGGATACGCTCACTTTTTTTTGCGGGAATCCAACCCACTCTAAAATGAAATGCATGCATCCTTAATAGGGTGTATGAGAAATGGATTTTAATTTTTTGAACTTCCTCTATTAATCCTCACGGATTGCGCAAAATCATACCTCGGTGTGTGTGGGAAGTCCCTTAACATACTTGGGGGATGGGAGATTAAAGTCTATTTGAATGGAATCATTACTAAATCCTTGATAAAATAGCAAGACCACCTTCTAGAGCCATGTTTACGAACCAAATCTTGTGCAAGGTAGGTGCTTGAAGTGTCTTTTTGTACAAAACCCGTGACAACGTTCTTCAAATCAAACATTTTGTGTTAAGAGGGTAAAAAGAGACAAGTGAATGTGTGATTGTTGTGTTTGAAATACATAAACAAGTAAGAGATATCCATTGAAAACTCATCTTACATTTTTAAATCTCTTCAATATAAAATCAACAATTTTTGAATCAAGGATCATTCCCACTCAAACCCTTGTTGGATGTCGGTTTCCACGTGGTCCCACACATATAGGGCAGCATTACTAGGAGATAGCACTCTTTTTGCAAACCAAGGGCAAGAAGTTGAGTACCAAAGTGTTTTCAAGGACCCTGATCAAGAGGAAATTTTTCCAAATCTATTTGAACCAAGACTTGAAGAGATGGCAGATAGAAATTCGGCATATCATAATCACAATATCAACAATGCCAATTATAATCCTAAGGAGACACTTGAAGAAAGGGTTGATAAAGCTGCCCAAGACAATGATTTCCTAGAGGTTATGGAGAAATTAATAGACAAAGATAGGGAGAACTTCTTCTTAAACCTAGCTCAAAAGGGAGTAAAGCTACCCTATGATTTTGATATTGATCAACTCAAGAAAGACCAACACCAAGATGACCCCATGAATGTTATGACTAGGAAGATAAAGGCCTTCCAAGAGAAAATTAATACCATGAAGAAGGCAGCCAAACCTAAGGCCTTTGCCATTGAAGCTTTGTGTCCTTTCCCTTTTGACAAAAGCTTAGCTATGGTATCTTTTCCTTTTAATACCATCTTTCCTAAATAAAATAAGTACATGGGTAAAACAGACCCACAGGATCATCTAAGGGAGTTTTGTGCCCTAAGAATAGAGTTCATGCACAATGATACATATCTAATGAGACTCTTTCCTAGAAGCTTAGGAGGTCCCGCAATGGAGTGGTTTTCAAAACTAACCCCCAAAATAATGTCCTTTGAGGAGTTAGCCTCCAAGTTTGTAACCCATTACTCTTATAACATTGAGCATGAAATCACAATTCTCAAGTTATGTGATACCAAACAGAAAGATGGAGAGTCCTTTTAGGATTCCTACAAAGGTGGAGGACCATTTTTGCAAGGTATCCATGAAGTATCCCAGAGAAAGAGAGGATGGAAATCTTCACCAACAATTTGACCTTGGAAATGAATTATAGGTTACAACTTCAATATCCCCCAACATTTGAGAAACTCATCGAAAATGGGATCAAGATTGAAGAAGTTTTCGTCAAAAGAGGTGAAGTCAAATTATTTAAAGATAAAAAATCCAACAACAACAACAACAACAACAACAATAACAACAACAACAATAATTATGTGCCTAAGTATTTCAACAATCAAGGGTCCAACAATAATAATGATAAATCTAAATCATGGACAAAGAATAAAAACAAAAACCTTGTGAATGATGGAGTTTTGGAGGCCCACACCATGAAGTCAACCCCTTTTATCTGACCATATGGAGCAAATTCTTCAAATAATGTTAATCAAACAAACAAAGCTCCATATAATTCCAATAATTCCAACATTTCCAAAAATGATGCTAGTGGGGACAAATCAAAATCATCCTACTCTAATTACAATAAGAAGAAATTCACCTACCTAGGTGAACCTTTGGAGAATGTATTAAAAACCTTGGTTGCCAATAATGTCATCACATTACCCGATATGAAAGATTTTGAACCTGAAGTTAAACCTTATTGGTGGAATGTATCCCATCATTGTGAATATCATAGAAATAGGGGTCACCCCACAAATGAATGCATGAGGTTAAAACACTCGGTGCAAGATTTAATTGACAAGGGAACCGTTCAAATTGAAGGACCACAAAATAATGGAGATCATATGGCCTTCAAGAACCCCTTTTTGAATCATGAAAAGGGGGAGTCATCAAATACGAATCAAAATTAAAAAAAGGGCAATGAGAAGGTGAACATTTCTCACACATATGAAAACGCGATAAATACTCTAAGAGAAGAGGATCAAACCATAAATGTTATCATAGTGAAAGATAAGTCAACGGAAGTATCATCAAATGTTGTCACTAGGGGGAAAGCATAAAAAATTATCTTACCTACCAATGCTCCAAAAGTGGTGATATCAAACCAATCTTCAACATCATCATCAAAACAATACAACTTGGTTGAGAAATTACAAAGAACTCCCGCTAATTATTTTTATATTTTTATGACTGAAAGGATTGGCACTCTCTCCAAAATAGGCCATGTCATTGAGTTCTATCAAAAATCCTGACTTGTGATCCCCTAGTGGTAAATGATCCCTGATACCAAGATAGTCAATGATCATGTCATCATTATGGAAGTCATCAAGCTCTAGGTGATTGGGAGAATCCCAATCAATAAGGTTAGGAAAGACAAGGGGCATTGGATCATTTGGGTTGGTTTCAAAAGAAGAGATGGTATTGATGGAAAAGTTGTCAAGGTTTATGATAGTATCAGTGAGGTCTATTTCCATACTCTCATTTGAATCATCTGTCACAAGATAACACTCACTTCACTCACAATCCACATGAGTAGTATTACGTGGGATCAATCCTAGTGAGTCACTCATTGAACTCTCACCCTCATGGTAATCGTTACTATATTGATGGACAACATTGAATCCTATTTCTTCAGTACAATCAGATAAGGAATCCCATTCATAATCATTAGAATAAGAATCATCATTATCTTCAAGTCTATCAATGATTCTTTGAGCTATCCTTTGTTTCTCTAGATCTACATACATACCATGCTTTCTGAATTGTAAGGTAGGAGCTTTAGATGTCTCATGAAAAGGTGGTATTTTTTCTTTTCCTTTTGTTTCTTGTGGTCCTTCGCCTTTATATCCTAATCCTGTAGTGTCTCTTTGATATTTGGGATTTTACAAAATTAGTTTTATAACACCTTCTCTTTGTAACCCTAGAGGTCCAGCACCTTGATATCCCATCTTTTGTAGCAAAGTATACCCTTTTCCATAGACATCAGGTGATATATAATCATGTTTAATATCATCTTCGATCTTTTGTCTCTTAAGCCAATAATTTGCATTACGCTCAGCTACCTCTTTGGATATTGTGCCCCCACTTATAAATGTGTTATAAACAAGTGTGGAAGGGGGTTCTGATTGTTGTTTAGTGATCAAAGACCTACCATATGATTTGGGAGATAAAGGTAACTCAGTGATACAAAGAGCTTGACCTAAAGTACATTCTCCAATACTTCTTTCTTTGATATCTATCTTGATCCCATCTGATTTAGAAGTTGATGCTATATTACTAGGGTCACTAGGTGTAATTGCAGAAGATCTAGTACAATTATAGGGAACCAAAGAATTAGAAATCTTCACATTGCTACAATATTGAAAAGGATTAGAATCTCCTTTGATAGTGATCTCCTAACCATTATGAGGGAATTTTATACATTGGTGATAAGTTGATGGCACAACGTGCATGGAATGAATCCATGGTCTTCCCAAAAGAATATTATAAGCAAGATCCATGTCCAGGACTTGACAAGATACATCTTTGACAATAGGACCAATTCTAATTGGAAGAAAAATAGACCCCTTGGATGATCTCTCTTCCTCATCATAGGATTTTATTGTGATTTTCTTCTTTGGATCAATGGCATTCTTAGAAAATCCCAATGCAAGGACCAACTTTAACGTGTAGATATTCAAGCCAACTCCCCCATCTATTAATACTCTTTTAATCTTGTGATTCTAGACAAGGACTTTGATATGTAAAGGAGCATTATGAGGTTGTGTAATGGCTAAATCATCATTTTCAGTAAAGGACAAATAGTGTGGGGTCATTAAATGGCCTACCATAGCTTGAAATTGATTAGGATCTAGAGTTGTTTGAACCTGGGTCTCTAAAAGAGATTTTTCAACTATATCTTTGTGAGATGGAGAAAGACGCATAAGCTCTAAGATGGATATCTGGGCCAGTGTCTTTTTGAGCTTTTCCAAAAGATTATATTGGTTGGAAGTATTGGGTATGGACTTTGCGACATAAATGGACTTGTTCTGAGTAGTGCTTGGTTTAGACTAGACTCCTTGGAGAGTAACCTTGGCTTGAGCACGAGTAGTAGCATGGATTGGTTGACTATCTGATTTTCCCTTTATGGTAATAACATTAGCATAATATGTAGAAGGATGATGGTCAGAAATGTTACCAACATATCTATAGGGTGTGTTATTATAATTGGCTTGGTTGTCACCCTTATTGTTGGAAGAACCTCCCTTTTCATTCTCAGGAAGTGGATCTTTGAAGGCCGTACGTCATTCATTCGAGACATGTCCGTCAACACTAATTTCACCACTTTCAATTAAGTCTTCGATCACATTTCTAAGCCGTTGGAATTCATTGGTTATATGTCCTCTTCCTCTGTGGAATTCACAATAATCATTTCCATTCCACCAAGAAGGCTTCACTCTAGGTTCATAGTCTTTCGGTTCAGGAAGCGTGATGAGTTTCTTGGTGATTAACTTCCGTAATGCTGATTCAAGAGATTCCCCTAAAGGAGTAAAGTTTCTTCAAGGTGAGATAAAAGGCAATCTTGGTTTAGATGAATCCTTGTTGGTATTTTGATTTGCTAACTGATTGTTGTATGTAGATTGAGTAGCGTTGGTCGTACTTGTGAGATTTAGAAGAGGTTTTGTCGGTTGGACATTACGATTATCAACAATTCTGTCATTGACAATGTTTTTGTTTTTATTCCAATATTTCAATTTGTCATTGTTGGAATTGGAATTATAAGTGTTGGAATTCAAATTTGAGGATCCAGCATTGTCTTTGGAATAAAGTTTTATCTCACCTTTTCAGACCATGGCTTCCTCAATCTTGATACCATTTTCTATAAGCTTATTGAAGTTTGGTGGACATTGTAATTGTAACCTATAACTCATTTTTGGTGTAAGGTTATGCACAAAAATATCCATCTTTTCTTATTTGGGAATCATTCGTGGATATTTGGCAAACAATTGACGCCATCTTTGCAAAACAATAAGGAAGGGTTCTCCATTCTTTTGATGTGTATTGCAAAGATCAAGCATAGTGACTTCATGCTTGATGTTATATGAATAATGAGTCACAAATTTGTCCAAAAGCTCATTGAAAGATTTAATGCCAGGGGGAAGTTTGGAGAACCATTCCATGGCTTGTCCTCCTAAACTTCATGGAAATAGTTGCAATAAGATAAGTGTCATTGTGAGCGACTTCAATACAAGCGGCACAAAACTCATGAATATGGTCTTGTGGATCTGAATTCCCTTTTTATTTTTCAAATTTTGGTACCTCAAAATGAGGAGGGAATGGAATCATGACTAAGTTCTTATCAAAAGGATAAGGACATATATCATCCAAAGAATACTTCTTAATTGATGATCCAGTTTGGATATCACAAATTTGTTGTTGAAGCATCTTGATTTGTTGTAGGAAAGGATCCAAAGATAATGTGCTTCCTTGCGGGTTTTGGGAAACATTATGCTGTTGAGTATGTTGAGGATCATTGGATTGTTGATTATTTTGAAAAACATTTTGTTGTTGATCACTATGGGATGCATTGGATTGTTGATTGATTTGAGAAGCATTGGATTGTTGATTGATTTCCTTTGCTCCATGTGGATCTTGAGAACCTTTAAGGATATCTTGATTTTTCGTATGAGCTGGTTCTCTAAGATAGGTAACATCAAAATCACTCGGTAACTTAGCTCCTTATTGAGCAAGCATGAGGAAATACATCTCTTTATCCAAGCCTAAAAGTCATTCCATGACTTGTAAAAATTTAGGATCTTGTGCAGCATCCCTATGTTCCTCATCAGTAGGTTCATCATCGAATGTGAGAGGATGAGTTTTCTTAGGAGGCTGTTTAGGCCAAGGATTCTCTTCATTGCTGGTATTGCCTTCCATTTTGTCTAGGGATTCTGGATTAATAGGTTGTTTGAGTTTTTGAGATCAAGTTTGAACCATAAAACGAATGAAATTGATTGTGGAAAAGACAGATTTTTGTTAAAAAGATATGGAGAATGATTGGTAGAAAAGATATGATAAGTATTGAAAATTGGTTTCAAGAAACAATAATCTAAGTAAGCTTGATGGTTAAGGATGATATATCCTGATATGATAAGCTCAACAAGATCAAAGTCTGATAGATAAGGTAAATTTTCAACACCACACTGAAAATCTTAAGATTGGAAGAAAGTGACTTGTTGACTCTTGAGAAAGGAATGATGATGAAAAGTTATGAAAGTGGTCAAATTAGAAATCAGAGGTCTATGTAACTTGACTATTTTTCCAGAATCTTACTAAGGACGAAAATGGGTATTTGAAAAAGTGATTTTGAAATTCCAAAAGCCTGTGCGAATGCTCTTTGTTGTAAATGTGCAGCAACAAATGCGCATGACAGTGTGATATATGCGCAATAAAATGAAACAAATGCGTAGAAAATTTTGACAGATGCGATCTGATAAATGTAAATGCGCAGTAACAAAGATCGTATGCGCAACAAGATTTGATGTATGCGCAGGTTATCAAATTTTTGATGATTTTTCTGGTTTGATGATTGAGAAATTTTATTTTATTTTTTTTGTTTTTCTGATGTTTTCTAGTTTTTGGCAAAGTAAAAATGCATAAACTCACACACGCAAGACAAAGATGATTTGAATCTAATTTAATCTAGTATGCATGCACAAACATGCTTACAATCCTAAGGTTGGCAAGGACGATATCTGTTGAATCCCCACTAGGATAATAAAATCCAGCCACGCAAATCCAGAGCGGATAGCCTACGAACTTGGAGGCACAGGCTCCTCCTTACAGTGCACTCACTTCTTAGGCACACCAAGTTCTGAATTCAATGGGTCATTACTTCCCAAAGAAATCTAATCTCTACTATGAACTGTGAGTAATGTGGGGTGTCTTCATGAGCTTGGGTCACTCCTTGAGCCAGCAGATAGAAGGTTTTTGGCCACTAAACAAAAGTTGTTAATAAGGACATTCGTTTAGGTGGTTATGATCAAGTCATTTTCCCAATTAAGGGGGCTTTCCCAATCCTTTCAAAGCAAGGATTTCACCTCTACTAAGTAGAACTTTAACACACCACTTGGGTATTGGAGGAGATTTTGGTTGCCACAATGAATTCACACCTGTCTAATGTGAGACTAATCACACTATCATTTTTTATATACCGGTTTGGAAGGGCTTGGCTTTAGCCTGTTACCGGTTGGGTCATTCCTTGGGGTGAGTACCTCTTTTCCCACCAAAGACTGCCCTCTAAAAATTATAACAATTTCTCTTACACCCAAGGTCCACGAATGGCGAGGGGAGAGGATACGTTGTTATAATTTTGGGATTACAAATATGCTATTAAGCAAAACACAACAGACACTTGAATCTATGCTAAGGAAAACACACAAAGCAAAAACATGTCGTATTTTAAGCCCAAACGAGATTATAGTCTATTTTGCAAACCCTTTGGCAATCTGCAAATCAAATTGTTAGAAAAATGTTTTTAGCAATGGGGTCTTCAAAAATTACGTCGTGCAAAATAGCTTAAAAATACTACCAGAATGAACAGACACTCGTCAAAATTTTAGCTAAAGACAAATCTAACAAAAAATTGAATTTTTCTACAGAAACTGATAAATGCGTAGAACAGTGATATAGATGCACAGTGAGTATGGATGTATGCGCAAGAATTATGTATGTGTGAAACAATTTAATGAATGCGCAGCTTGGTGGTATGTATGCGCAGTTACTATGTATGCACTGCGAAAATGGATATATGCACAGGAATAGTGGACAAATGCATAGCAAATATAACAAAGAGGAAAATACAAAAAATGGATGCGCAGCAAAAATGAACAGATGCGCAGGAATCGTGGACAAATGCATAGAAATAACCTGTAGAAAAACCTGCACACGAAAAACTAAAAATTGAAAGTGAAAAGCCCAATTGGGCCCTCCTTCTAGCACCAAAAATGTATGCAAATTAGTTGGATACTATTCTGAATGATGAATTAACTAATAAAAGGTTAATAAATCTATCTAATAAGTAAACTACAATGAAGAATGCAATAACAAATGAAACCAAATTAACAATTTACCTTCACCTACAAATGTAGCTTGTCTCCGTTATCCTCCTAGCCTTGATTTCTTGAAGATGTTGAGCTCTCAGATTTCTAAATGAAGCTCTTTCCCAAGATGATTCCAAAGTGTGGAGATTGAATGAAATGAGTGCACAACTAAAACTTGATTATGCAAATATGGTGGATGAAATGCAAATGATGGGATGATAATATGGATGCTTGGTTGCTTGATTGCTTGAATGCTTGGATGCTTGAATCCTTGTTATCAAAAATACCTATTAGCTTTCAAATGGAAAATGAGGCTCCTTTTATAGAGTTTTGCAGGATCTAGGCCTAGGTGGCAGAATCCTACGGTTGAGAATGAAAGGTGGAAGATCCTAAGGCTAGAATTGACTTGGTTGAAGGAGTTGAGAGAAAGGGGGATGTAGTTGGAATGTGAGAGGAAGAATAGGGATGATGTTCCTCTCATATTGACATGGAGGAGAAGAAGGTGGAAGGGAAAGACACATGTCAAGTGTCTCACAAAGACCAAAGAGAGAAAGAGGGAAAGACCTTTTCCTCATGAGGACTCTTTGCACAAGTGTCCTATGACTCACTCTTGACCCTTAGAGGTGGCTTGAGAAGCCCCTTAGGAATAGGGAATGTCTCTTGACTTGGTTGTTGAGAGGACATGTGGTCATGAGACCAAGTCCTATGAGGCCACGTAGCCCTTAAGAATAGGACATATGTGGGTGAGGATAAATATGAATAAAGAATTAATAATAATTATTTATCTTAGCCAAGGTGATGTGTCAAGTGACTAGGTGGATGAAGTGGACTAGGGGACTTAGTCATATTTAGGTGATTGTGTATTTAATTAAATCACTTTAATAGACTATTTAGAAGACTTAGTATATAGAATTAGACTATAGTGAATTTATTAAATAAATTGAATAATTTACTTAATAAATAGAAGAAATAAATATTAATTAAATAATAAATATTTAATTAATTTATCAAGTCAATAGTAATTAAATAATAAATATTTAATTAATTAATGAAGCCATTTTTAAGTGTATACATTTTGCCCCTCTTTGAAATAATGTGCTGGTCACATTGTTTCAAAGAAAAATGAAGCATTTTTGCCCCTGCCCCAGACAATATCTCAGACGACCTATGCATGCCCCCTCGAGAGATTGATTGACAAAAAAGATTATTTGAAGTTTGTAAAAAATAAAATAAAAATTTGTATGGGTTTGTGCAATCAATCTCACGAACGAACAGTAGAAAAGATGGAGGAAAATGAGGTGGAATGGAAGAAAAATGTCAGATAGGGTCCACACACCAAGCACAGCGAGTCCACAGGCTATAAATAGGGTGAAGGGGTCCACAATAGGCTCATTGTGCACACTTGTCACTTGGAGATCAGAGTGCGAGAGAGAGAAGAGCAGAGCTACCAGGATGTCATTCCCCTTGTCAGATCACCGCTTCGAGAGAGTTAGACGCTTCCAGCGACCACCCGATTCGGGTAAACCGGTAGGTGACTCGAGCCTGCTTTGTAATTCCATGATTTGATGTATGTTAAAATAGAATTGTAGCATGTTTAGGGTAGATCAAATGGTAGAAGTAGATTAGAAAATTTTAGTTTTCGTAGCGGAATACGAATGTGCAATTGCGCCGCATCAATGCACAACAACTTGTGGCATTTGCGCAGAAACTTAGATTTTCTGTGCATTCATTAAGAATATTTGCACATTCATAGTAGGAGAATAGTAGTGTTGCGCAAACATGAATTAAAAGTGCACATAGGTACTTGTTGCGCATGTGTTATGAAAAGCTGTGCAAATGGTCAATAAAATGGTGCATATGTTAAAAGTTGTGCAATTGTCGATATATATTGCACAAATGTGGAAGAAGACTGCGCATCGGTAAAAAATTGTGCAAATGTGAAAAAAAGATGCGCATACATGTTTAAATGTTGCGCATATGTTTTAGGTGGTAGAAGTTGGTCATAATACATAGTCAATCAGGTCAAACTTGATGTCGATAAGTTGATTTAATCTGTCGATGGTTGATTGTGATCGATTTGATCAAGATTGGCAACATTGTAGCATGGTCGCTAGTTAGCCAGTCTAAAAGAGATAATTGATAGAATCATCTATTGAAACATGTGATAAACATGTTTGAAATTGATATGATAGGATAGAGAGATTGATAGATCAGTTTATCAAAATCTGATAGGTTGATTGTTGTTGACCTAAATAGGAGGATATCATAGATGTTCTGATGTCACAAGAGAGATATCCCGTCACACAGAACCTGAGACCAGCATTATTAGAGATAAAGAGACTGGTGATAGGAGCGTCGAGACTTTACTATGTGATTTACACACCCGAGATTTAGGCGAATCTGAGCATGATGACCGCATTAGCTGAGAGATGGCACTCAGAGATGAGTACTTTCCATCTTCTGAAAGGGGAGATGATAGTGACACTAGAGGATGTATATCACATCCTTCGGCTTCCCATCATAGGAGAGTTAGTGCAGTACAATCAACACAGCGGAGTCACAGAGTGCAGAGCCATCTTTGGGGATGATGACATAGAGGATGGGGAGATTAGCTGGGAGGATATGGTCGACTTGTATGACCCTCTTCCAGTGGTTCTAGTAGGTGCAATTGGGGGATTCGTATGCCCTGATCAGAGGTCACATGAATTTGCAGTTGGGTGAGGCCGTACATTACAACGGGTGATGGAGGGGACCCGATTTGCTTGGGGGGTGTGTTTATTAGCACACCTATACCATGATTTACATCAGGCGGTGTACCACGGGAGTGCATCTCTATCAGTAGGGGTGACACTACTCCATGTTTGGGCATGGGAGCATATTGCAGTGACTAGGCCATTTGTGATTCGATTCTGAAGTGCAGGGCAGCCCTATATTCATTTATACTCCTCAGTTTTGTCTCAGGAAAAACTGAGCCATTTAGAGTTTTGGCGCTATACTTTTGATACACTAAACACAGTGACATGGAGACCCTACCTAGGGTGTGAGCCATGGGATGATGAGCAATAGTTGGGATTTTGTTTTGAGGTGCAATGGCTAATAGGGCGGATGCCCTTTATTATTGAGAGACAGCTGGTTAGTCAGGTTTTGTGATAGTTTGGTAGGATATAGGGTATGCCCCAGGGAGTGACCAAGTTTGCACGGACACATCAAGAGAGACGGGATTGGGGGCCCATGGCATCATTTGATGTTGCTCGGTAGGATTTTTTGGATGCACCATTCCAGGCATGGTCCATGAGATAGACAGTGGTTGACCCTGGGATGACTACTGATTTAGAGCAATTTTTGAGAGATCATTCAGTGCCATAGATTATAGATCTAGCAGTGAGACATCTAGAGAGAGATCCAGTAGACAGACGTCTAGGGAGGTGGTGAGGTCAAGATAGGAGGGGACGAGGGAGAGGAGGAGATGGAGGTGGTGGAGATGGTGCTAGAGATGGAGGTGGGGGAGATGGAGGGAGAGTTGTCCCATGGATGAGGGGAGGTGGAGTGAGGCAGAGGGGACAGGGATGGAGATAGCCTCCGGTATAGCTAGCATAGCCAGTTGTAGGAGCACCATTATAGGTACCAGTCACTAAGGTACAGATATTAGTTGCTGTAGTATAGATACCAATTATGGTAGTACAGGCACAGGGGCAGGCACAAGATGACGCAGACATTCTATTGGCCTAGCTTGGTGTGGTACAGGGTGGCATATAAGATGAGCCAGATGTGGAGATGCCAGATCTATAGGCACAGGATGAGCAGGTGGACATGGACATCGGGGGATAGGATCCCTATTTACATAGAGATGCTATTGAGGAGGAGCCTAATATTGATGCACTACTAGTCTGACTAGCAGCTATCCAAGTAGAGGCAGACCAGGTTCCAGGTCTAGAGAGATAGATTGAGAGGATGGGCAGATAGATGGATGTGCTGCAAGTAGAGAGAGATTCAGTTATTGAGAGACTTGGGGAGTCAGAGATGCTATTAGATGAGTTACAGAGGACAAAGGACCTAGGTCCCCATGGGGATATCATGAGAGCCATGATACATGCCGGGAAGGAGATATCCTACTGGTGAGAGGCATACAAATAGGTAGTCCTGAGGGATCAATGGATCAGGAGCTATAGAGAGAGCTCAGTTGGCATCAGATCAGTAGCATATGAGCGACAGGCACTAGCTAGTAGTGGAGGGGTATCATCACGTCCTCCCAGAGCACCGATAGGTTCAGGAGGTCAGGGTGGATCCTTAGCATCAGGGAGTGCAGCAGCATAGGGCCACATTGCATCCCATAGATAGCGACAGACAGAGTTTGGAGGTAGTGGTTCATAGATGGTGAGAGAGCATTGTATACACTATTGTACCATTATGATTCATTGTATCATTATATTTTGACTTGACGGACACTAACGATGGACACATTGTTATTGATTTATATCATTGGACATTGAGATATTTTTTTTATTTTATGGATTGTATGTGATGCAATTCTATCATGATTTGCTTTGATGATTTATATACATGTGCGTACTGACATATGCAGGATGTGATGATTTACTTTCATATGCATAAAATGTATGTCTTAGAATGAAAAATGATTTATATGCATGATTTGATATTGTTGATGCTTAATGGTTAATAATCATATGATGGTGATATAAATGCATGTCTTAAATGAGTTTACTAATGCTATGTGATTATCAATGCAATATTGTGATGAACAATGTGGATAATGAATAATAAATGAATGATATAATGCAAATGATATCTAATGTAATAAATGATAATGTACCTAAGATGATTAAATGTAATAATGGATAACATGATAAAAGAAAATGAGATGAAACGATAGCTATAATAAATGACCAAATTATATATAAATGAACACCCCTAATGAGGATAACATATGTCTCTAAATGATTTAAGTGTTAAATGCAAAAAATCATAATATGTTTGGTTATCCAAATGTCCTCAACTTAAATAACAATGTTTTTGACATAAAAAATGGATTAGGAGAATCAGATAACCTAAAAGATAACCTACAAATCTCTATAAAAGGAGCACTGATATGCAAATTTAGGAGATGGTATAATGCAATGCAAAATGAAATATGAAATGAGTATCTCCACAAATTCATGTAACATCTTAGAACTTCATAATAACCTGAATTTGATTTTCATCATTGAGCTCGTTATGTTGCAAGCAAATGCAATCATCATGGTGTAATTAAACCAGGATGACCTGAGCACTTCTTGCGTGGAGTTTAATATTGCAAACTTGACAAGCATCTAGGTATAATTGAACCGAGATGACCTGAGTTTCATTTGCATAACAGACAAGGAATATTTCCCCCTTCATCAAGGAACAAATATTTGGAGTCGAGGTATGCAATGGCGTATCACCATAAATAGTATTTGTAGAGCAACATGATTTTTATGTTGTTCATACTATGAAATAGATGAAGGCACTTATACACAGACACCCCAAATTATTGGGTCCTTTGATTTCATCGAAAAATACCCCACAAACAGCAATCAAAGAAAATACCATGCCCCATCCTGGCTATTCTAATCAATGACATATGGGAGTTTCAAACTCATGTCAAAAGATATCCCAGAATAGCATAGGAAACATGATAACAATGAAATCCAAATATGAATGTATAATCTACAACAAACCATTCTAACATGCCTGTCATGAATATACATTTCTTTTGCCAAAAAGATTGATTTAGGACATGTTGATCAATTCAAGTGATGATGTATAGTCAAGATATATAGATAAGTGATCACGTTTCGAAGAATAGATCATATATTTGGATTTAGCATGAAGATACCATTGTAAAAGGACATTTGATTATGTTTGCTTGCATAGTGAAAATAACCCCATTATGTCCTCTAAGAGTCACGGCTATCATAGATCCACTTCCCAAACTAGGTCGAGGACATGCCCCCAGCTAGGTGATGGACTAACTTATTATGGGTGAAGACGCAACAAGACTAGGATGAAGACCAATGACAAAAGATCAAGCTATGATGGGATTTTATTATGGATAAATACAAGGAATGGTGCATGAACTGGCCATTTTATTATGATATATACATGGTGGGGATGAGGACTGACTAACCATTTTATTGTGGATATATACAATGAATGGACACACTAGAAGAATCCTAATAGATACAGGAGCTAACTTGTCACATATAGCGCCTGTTTCCAGGTTTTCACCACATGCTTTTATTGTAGTTTTTCTTTTGATTTTGTGATTTATTTTTTTTTGTATTTTTTACTATATTTTATTTACAAAATATATATATACATCCTATATAAATGCCCCTTGCATTGGGATTTTAGGGATAAAACTTCTTGAGATGGATACTGTTAAGAGGCTCATCCAAGGGATCCCCTTTAGGTGTAGATAACTGATAAGCTCCAGAACCATAGACTGTTGTAATCACAAAAGGTCCTAACCAATTAGGTTCGAACTTACCCTTCTTTTCACGGTGCTGTTGATTCATTGGATTTTTTCGAAGGACTAAGTCACCCAACTGAAAGTCTCTGATCTTTACCTTTTTGTTGTACTGATGGGATAGATGCTGCTAATAAACTTTCAAATGATCATAGGTGCATTGACGGCGTTCATCTAGGAGGTCCAATTCAGTCAAGCATGCAACTCTATACTCTTCATTAGGAATTAAATCTTTAAGAGTAACATGAAGTGAAGGCAACTCAACCTCGAGGGGTAGGACTACTTCAGATCCATAGACAAGGGAGTATGGAGTGGCTCTAGTAGGAGTACGGATGGAGGTGCGATAAGCCCATAAGGTAGGATTAAGTTGGAGATGCCAGTCACGGCCAGCGTCATTGACAGTCTTTTGTAGGATTTTAACCATTGTTTTGTTTGACGCCTCAGCTTGGCCATTTCCTTGAGGATAGTAGATGGTGGAATAGTTGTGGGTGATGTGGAATTTGGCACACAATTCATCCATGTCCTAATTTTGGAACTATTTCCCATGATCAGTAATGAGATACATAGGTATACCATATCTGTAGATGATATAGTTTAAGATAAACATGGATATTTGTTTCCCTATGGTAGTAATTAATGGAATGGCCTCAATCCATTTAGTGAAGTATTCTATGGCAGTGAGGATCCATTTGTGACCGTTGGAAGATGGAGGATTGATAGTGCCCACAAGGTCGAGTCCCCACCAACTGAATGGAAAAGTAGTTGTAAAAGGATGTAACTCTTGTGCTAGAGCATGGATAAGGTTTCCATGTATCTGACATTTCTTGCATGCCCTAGCAAAATGAAAGGAGTCTACTTCCATGGTAGGCCAATAATAACCCATACGCATGAGTTTCTTAGCCAAAGAGGGACCACTTGAATGTGTCCCACAAATACCTTCATGTACATCCCGTAAGGAAAGTTGAGCTTCATCATGTTCGAGACATCGCAGGAGAGTATCGTCAAAACCTCGCTGATAAAGGGTGTCAGATATTAAGATATAGTGGGAGGTTTGGTAGAGAAAAGTTCATTTTTTATTGTGGGATAGGTTGGGAGGTAAAGTGTTATCTTTGAGGTAAGAATAGATCTTTCCATAGGTTGGGGAGTCATGTCTAATCAGATGACATATAATACTCATATTAGGGTCATCATATGTAGGACAAGTCAGGGATTCCACCAAGAACTCAAAATGGGCCTTGGTATCTTCTATATCAAATAAAGAAGCAATCATTGCCATGGCATCAGCAGCCTTGTTTTCATGCTGAGGAATCTGCTCAAAAGTGATGATAGAGAAATACTTTTTAAAGTCATCAACCATACGTTTATATGGCAATAACTTATCATCTTTGGTCTGGTAATCATCATTAACCTAGTTAACAATCAGTTGAGAATCTTTGTAGACATTTATTTCAGATATGTTCCATTGTAAAGCCATTTTTAACCTAATCAGCAAAGCCTCATATTCTACTACATTATTAGTGCAAGGAAATAACAACTTGAAAGATTTCAGAATAGTGTATCCTTGTGGTGTGATAAAAAGTATACCAGCTCCTGAACCCTATTGAGTGTATGAGCCATCAAAGTACAATTTCCATGTTTGTGTAGACAAAGCTAAGATATGAGCATCAGGAAACTCTATGTGTATAGGATGGTCATCTATTAATGGAGCATCAGCTAGTTGATCTGCAATCACTTGACCTTTGATAGCCTTCCTGTCTACATATTCAATATCAAACTCGCTAAGTAGCATGACCCACTTAGCCAACCTGCCTGTCAATGCAGTCTTGCTTAACAAATACTTTAATGGATCAATCTTTGCAATAAGCTAAGTAGAATGTGACAACATGTAATGTCGCCACTTCTATGAAGCAAAGACAATAGCTAGACATTCTCTTTCAATAGGGGAATAGTTTAACTCATATCCCACTAAAGTGTGACTAATGTAGTAGATGGCTTTTTCTTTTCCTTCATGATCTTGCTGAGTGAGAAGAGCACCTAGTGAGACTTTCGTGGCTAAAATGTAGAGAAAGAGTGGCTTGCCTGGAATTGGTGACATCAGAGTTGGAGGATTCACTAGATACTACTTGATTTTGTTGAAAGCTTCCTCACACGTACCATCCCATTGGAATAAGATATTTTTATGCAACAAATGTTGAAAGGGATGACTACGATCTGCTAGTTGAGAAACAAATCTTTAGATGGATTGTAGACGCCCCTGTAAAGATCTTAGCTAACTAATGTTAGTGGGGGAAGCCATCTCCAATATTTCTTTAACTTTTTCTAGATCTACTTCGATTCCTTTAGCTGAGACAATGTACCCTAACAATTTTCCAGATGTGACCCCGAATGCACATTTCTTTGGATTGAGTCGAATCTGATATTTTTCCATCCAGGTGAATATTCTATCTAACACTCTCAAATGACCAGCTTTATCTTTGGATTTCGCTAAAATGTCATCAACATAATCTTCCATGATGGTATGCATCATGTCATGGAAGATTGTGGTCATGGCTCTTTGGTAAGTTGCTCCAGCATTTTTCAGGCCAAAAGGCATTACATTCCAGTAGTATGTACCCCATGGACAAGTAAAAGCATTTTTTTCCTGATCTTTTGGCGCAATCTTGATTTGGTTATAGCCAGAAAATCTATCAATTAATGATAACATCTCATGCCCAGCTGTTAGGTCAACAATCATATCAATATTTGGCAAAGGGAAGTCATCTTTCGGACAAGCTTTATTAAGATCTCGAAAATCAATACAAATCCTGATAGACTTGTCTGGTTTTGAAATCGGAACAATATTTGAAATCCACTCAGCATAATCAATAGCTCGAATGAATCCAACATCTAGGAGCTTCTTCAATTCTGCTTTCACCATTAGAGCAATGTGAGGATGCATTTTGCGGAGCTTCTGCTTAACTGGTTTTACACTTGGTTTGATAGATAGATGATGCATAATGAGATTAGGGTTCAAACCAGGCATATCAGCATAGGACCAAGAAAAGTTGATTTGTTTTGTTCTGAAGAATTTTGCAAAAGCTTCTTTCTCTGATTCTGTCAAGGATGCTACTACTTTGAGGATGCGGGGAGACTCCTCTGTTCCAATGTTAAGTGGTACTGTTGGTTATATAAGAATAGTAGATTGCTCTCAATCGAGATAGTTGGGAAGAGTGTCAATCCTACCATCATCAGGGGCCTTAGAGAGGTTTTCACCATCAGATGCATCTTTTCTTTTTACAATTTTTGGATCTAATACTGCCACTGAGTGGTTTTCACCATTAGATCTGCTAATTATTTTTATATTTTTATGACTGAAAGGATTGGCACTCTCTCCAAAATAGGCCATGTCATTGAGTTCTATCAGAAATCCTAACTTGTGATCCCCTGGTGGTAAATGATCCCTGATACCAAGATACTTAATGATAGTGTCATCATTATGGAAGTCATCAAGTTCTGGGTGATTGGGAGAATCCCAATCAATAAGGTCAGCATGGACAAGGGGCATTGGATCATTTGGGTTGGTTTCAAAAGTAGAGATGGTATTGATGGAAAAGTTGTCAAGGTTTATGATAGTATCAGTGAGGTCTATTTCCATAATCTCATCCGAATCATCTATCACAAGATAATGCTCACTTCGCTCACGATCAAAATGAGTAGTATTATGTGGGACCAATCCTAGTGAGTCACTCATTGAACTCTCACCCTCACGGTAATCGTTACTATATTGATGGACAACATCAACTCTTATTTCTTCAATACCATCAGATAAGGAATCCCATTCATAATCATTAGAATCAGAATCATCATTATCTTCAAGTCTATCAATGATTCTTTGAGCTATCCTTTGTTTCTCTAGATCTACATACATACCATGCTTTCTGAATTGTAAGGCAGGAGCTTTAGATGTCTCATGAAAAGGTGGTATTTTTGCTTTTCCTTTTGTTTCTTATGGTCCTTCTCCTTTATATCCTAATCCTGTAGTGTCTCTTTGATAATTGGGATTTTGCAAAATTGGTTTTATAACACCTTCTCTTTGTAACCCTAGAGGTCCAGCACCTTGATATCCCATCTTTTGTAGCAAAGTATACCCTTTTCCATACACATTAGGTGATATATAATCATGTTTAATATCCTCTTCAATATTCTATGTCTTAAGCCAATAATTTGCATTATGCTAAGCTACCTCTTTGGATATTGTGCCCCCACTTATAAATGTGTTATAAACAAGTGTGGAAGGGGGTTCTGATTGTTGTTTAGTGATCAAAGACCTACCATATGATTTGGGAGATAAAGGTAACTCAGTGATACAAAGAGCTTGACCTAAAGTATATTCTCCAATACTTCTTTCTTTGATATCTATCTTGATCCCATCTGATTTAGAAGTTGATGCTATACTACTAGGGTCACCAGGTGTAATTGCAAAAGATCCAGTACGATTATAGGGAACCAAAGAATTAGAAATCTTCACATTGCTACAATATTGAAAAGGATTAGAATCTCCTTTGATAGTGATCTCCTGACCATTATGAGGGAATTTTATACATTGGTGATAAGTTGATGGCACAGCGTGCATGGAATGAATCCATGGTCTTCCCAAAAGAATATTATAAGCAAGATCCATGTCCAGGACTTGACAAGATACATCTTTGACAATAGGACCAATTCTAATTGGAAGAACAACGAACCCCTTTGATGATCTCTCTTCCTCATCATAGGATTTTATTGTGATTTTCTTCTTTGGTTCAACGGCATTCTCAGAAAATCCCAATGCAAGGACCAACTTTAATGTGCAGATATTCAAGCCAACTCCCCCATCTATTAATACTCTTTTAATCTTGTGATTCTTTACAAGGACTTCGATATGTAAAGGAGAATTATGAGGTTGGTTAATGGCTAAATCATCATTTTTAGTAAAGGACAAATAGTGTGGGGTCATTAAATGGCCTACCATACCTTGAAATTGATCAGGATCTAGAGTTGTTGGAACCTGGGTCTCTAAAAGATCTTTTTCAAGGATATCTTTGTGAGATGGAGAAAGACGCAAAATCTCTAAGATGGATATCTGGGCCGGTGTCTTTTTGAGCTGTTCCAAAAGATTATACTGGTTGGAAGTATTGGGTATGGACTTTGGGACATAAACGGACTTGTTATGATTAGTGCTTGGTTTAGACTGGACTCCTTGGAGAGTAACCTTGGCTTGAGCATGAGTAGTAGCATGGATTGGTTGACTCTCTGATTTTCCCTTTATGGTAATAACATTAGCATAATATGTAGAAGGATGATGGTCAAAAATGTTACCAAGATATCTATAGGGTGTGTTATTATAATTGGCTTGGTTGTCACCCTTATTGTTGGAAGAACCTCCCTTTTCATGCTCAAGAAGTGGATCTTTGAAGGCCGTATGTGATTCATTCAAGACATGTTCGTCAACACTAATTTCACCACTTTCGATTAAGTCTTGGATCACATTTTTAAGCCATTTGCATTCATTGGTTATATGTCCTCTTCCTCTGTGGAATTCACAATAATCATTTCCATTCCACCAAGAAGGCTTCACTCTAGGTTCATAGTCTTTTGGTTCAGGAAGCGTGATGAGTTTCTTGGTGATTAACTTCCATAATGCTGATTCGAGAGATTCCCCTAAAGGAGTAAAGTTTCTTCAAGGTGAGATAAAAGGCAATCTTGGTTTAGATGAATCCTTGTTGGTATTTTGATTTGCTGACTGATTTTTGTATGTAGATTTAGTAGCGTTGGTCGTACTTGTGAGATTTAGAAGAGGTTTTGTCGGTTGGAAATTACGATTATCAACAATTCCATCATTGACAATGTTTTTGTTTTTATTCCAATATTTTGATTTGTCATTGTTGGAATTGGAATTATAAGTGTTGGAATTCGAATTTGAGGATCCAGCATTGTCTTTGGAATAAAGTTTTATCTCACCTTTTCGGACCATGGCTTCCTCAATCTTGATACCATTTTCTATGAGCTTATTGAAGTTTGGTGGACATTGCAATTGTAACCTATATCTCATTTTTGGTGTAAGGTTATGCACAAAAATATCCATCTTTTCTTATTCAGGAATCATTCGTGGATATTTGGCAAACAATTGATGCCATCTTTGCAAAAAAGTAAGGAAGGGTTCTCCATTATTTTCATGTGTATTGCAAAGATCAAGCATAGTGACTTCATGTTTGATGTTATATGAATAATGAGTCATGAATTTGTCCAAAAGCTCATTGAAAGATTTAATGCCAGGGGGAAGTTTGGAGAACCATTCCATGGCTTGTCCTCCTAAACTTTGAGGAAATAGTCACATAAGATAAGTGTCATTGTGAGCGACTTCAATACAAGCAGCACAAAACTCACGAATATGGTCTTGTGGATCTGAATTCCCTTTGTATTTGTCAAATTTTGGTACCTCAAAATGAGGAGGGAATGGAATCATGACTAAGTTCTTATCAAAAGGATAACGACATATATCATCCAAAGAATACTTCTTAGTTGATGATCTAGTTTGGATATCATGAATTTGTTGTTGAAGCATCTGGATTTGTTGTAGGACAGGATCCAAAGATAATGTGCTTCCTTGCGGGTTTTGGGAAACATTATGCTGTTGAGTATGTTGAGGGTCATTGGATTGTTGATTATTTTGAAAAACATTTTGTTGTTGATCACTATGGGACGCATTGGATTGTTGATTGATTTGAGAAGCATTGGATTGTTGATTGATTTCCTTTGCTCCATGTAGATCTTGAGAACCTTTAAGGATATCTTGATTTTTCATATGAGCTGGTTCTCTAAGATAGGTAACATCAAAATCACTTGGTAAATTAGCTCCTTATTGAGAAAGCATGAGGAAATACGTCTCTTTATCCAAGCCTAAAAGTTGTTCCATGACTTGTAAAAATTTAGGATCTTGTGCAGCATCCCTAAGTTCCTCATCAGTAGGTTCGTCATCGAATGTGAGAGGATGAGTTTTCTTAGGAGGCTGTTTGGGCCAAGGATTCTCTTCATTTTTGGTATTGCCTTCCATTTTGTCTAGGGATTCTGGATTAATAGGTTGTTTGAGTTTCTGAGATCGAGTTTGAAACATAAAATAGATGAAATTGCGGAAAAGAAAGATTTTTGATAAAAAGATATGGAGAATGATTGGTAGAAAAGATATGATAAGTATTGAAAATTGGTGTCAAGAAACAATAATCTAAGTAAGCTTGATGGTTAAGGATGATGTATCCTCATATGATAAGCTCACCAAGATCAAAGTCTGATAGATAAGGTAAATTTTCAACACCACACTGAAAATCTTAAGATTGGAAGAAAGTGACTTGTTGACTCTTGAGAAAGGAATGATGATGAAAAGTTATGAAAGTGGTCAAATTAGAAATCAGAGGTCTATGTAACTTGATTGTTTTTCCAGAATCTTACTAAGGACGAAAATGGGTATCTGAAAAAGTGATTTTGAAATTCCAAAAGCCTGTGGGAATGCTCTCTGTTGTAAATGTGCAGCAACAAATGCGCATGACAGTGTGATATATGCACAATAAAATGAAACAAATGCGTAGAAAATTTTCACAGATGTGATCTGATAAATTGAAATGTGTAGTAACAGAGATCGTATGCACAACAAGATTTGATGTATGCGCAAGTTATCAAATTTTTGATGATTTTGCTGGTTTGATGATTGAGAAATTTTTTTGTTTTTTTTTTTGTTTTTCTGATGTTTTCTAGTTTTTGGCAAAGTAAAAATGCATAAACACACACACACAAGACAAAGATGATTTGAATCTAATTTAATCTAGTATGAATGCACAAACATGCTTACAATCCTAAGGTTGGCAAGGATGATATCTGTTGAATCCCCACTAGGATAATAAAATCCAGCCACGCAAATCTATAGCGAACAGCCTAGGAACTTGGAGGCACGGGCTCCTCCTTACAGTGCACTCACTTCTTAGGCACACCAAGTTCTGAATTCAATGGGTCATTACTTCCCAAAGAACTGCTATCTCTACTATGAACCGTGAGTAATGTGGGGTGTCTTCATGAGCTTGGGTGACTCCTTGAGCCAGCAGATAGAAGGTTTTTGGCCACTAAACAAAAGTTGTTAATAAGGACATTCATTCAAGTGGTTATGATCAAGTCATTTTCCCAATTAAGGGGGTTCTCCCAATCCTTTCAAAGCAAGGCTTTCACCTCTACTAAGTAGGACTTTAACACACCATTGGGGTACTGGAGGAGATTTTGGTTGCCACAATGAATTCACACCTGTCTAATGTGAGACTAATCACACTAGCATTTTTTATATACCGGTTTTGAAGGGCTTGGCTTTAGCCTATTACCGATTGGGTCATTCCTTGGGGTGAGTACCTCTTTTCCCACCAAAGTCCGCCCTCTAAAAATTATAACAATTTTTCTTACACCCAAGGTCCACGAATGGCAAGGGGAGAGGATACATTGTTATAATTTTGGGATTACAAATATGCTATTAAGAAAAACATAACAGACACTTGAATCTATGCTGAGGAAAACACACAAAGCAAAAATGTGTCATATTTTAAGCCCAAACGAGATTATAGTCTATTTTGCAAACCTCTTGGCAATCTGCAAATCAAATTGTTAGAAAAATATTTTTAGCAATGGGGTCTTCAAAAATTACGTCCTGCAAAATAGCCTAAAAATACTACTAGAATGAACAAACACTTGTCAAAATGTTAGCTAAAGACAAATCTAACAGAAAATTGAATTTTTCTACAGAAACTGATAAATGCGTAGAACAGTGATATAGATGCGCATTGAGTATGGATGTATGCGCAGGAATTATGTATGCGTAAAACAGTTTAATGAATGTGGAGCTTGGTGGTATGTATGTGTAGTTACTATGTATGCACCGTAAAAATGGATATATGCACAGGAATAGTGGACAAATGCGTAGCAAATATAACAGAGAGGAAAATACAGAAAATGGAGGTGCAGCAGAAATGAACAGATGTGCAGGAATTGTGGACAAATGCGCAGAAATAACCTGTAGAAAAACCTACACATGGAAAACTAAAAATTGAAAGTGAAAAGCCCAGTTGGGCCCTCCTTCTAGCGCCAAAAATGTATGCAAATTAGTTGGATACTATTCTGAATGATGAATTAACTAATAAAAGGTTAATAAATCTATCTAATAAGCAAACTACAATGAAGAATGCAATAACAAATGAAACCAAATTAACAATTTACCTTCACCTACAAATGCAGCTTGTCTCCATTGTCCTCCTAGCCTTGATTTCTTGAAGATGTTGAGCTCTCAGATTTCCAAATGATGCTCTTTCCCAAGATGATTCCAAAGTGTGGAGATTGAATGAAATGAGTGCACAACTAAAACTTGATTATGCAAATATGGTAGATGAAATGCAAATGATGGGATGATAATATGGATGCTTGGTTGCTTGATTGCTTGAATGCTTGGATGCTTGAATCCTTGTTATCAAAAATACCTATTAGCTTTCAAATGGAAAATGAGGCTCCTTTTATAGAGTTTTGGAGGATCTAGGCCTAGGTGGCAAAATCCTACGGTTGAGAATGAAAGGTGGAAGATCCTAGGGCTAGAATTGACTAGGTTGAAGGAGTTGAGAGAAAGGGGGATGTAGTTGGAATGTGAGAGGAAGAATAGGGATGATGTTCCTCTCATATTGACATGGAGGAGAAGAAGGTGGAAGGGAAAGACACATGTCAAGTGTCTCACAAAGACCAAAGAGAGAAAGAGGGAAAGACCTTTTCCTCATGAGGACTCTTTGCACAAGTGTCCTATGACTCACTCTTGACCCTTAGAGGTGGCTTGAGAAGCCCCTTAGGAATAGGGAATGTCTGTTGACTTGGTTGTTGAGAGGACATGTGGTCATGAGACCAAGTCCTATGAGGCCACGTAGCCCTTAAGAATAGGACATATGTGGGTGAGGATAAATATGAATAAAGAATTAATAATAATTATTTATCTTAGCCAAGGTGATGTGTCAGGTGACTAGGTGGATGAAGTGGACTAGGGGACTTAGTCATATTTAGGTGATTGTGTATTTAATTAAATCACTTTAATAGACTATTTAGAAGACTTAGTATATAGAATTAGACTATAGTGAATTTATTAAATAAATTGAATAATTTACTTAATAAATAGAAGAAACAAATATTTATTAAATAATAAATATTTTATTAATTTATCAAGTCAATAGTAATTAAATAATAAATATTTGATTAATTAATGAAGCCATTTTTAAGTGTATACACAAACCTACCCCATAGATATAATGAGAAATTTGTGAGGGCAAGTACATCATCCTCCATGGATGAAGAAGACAATGAGATCCTAAACTAGTTGTACAAAGATGAAGAATCAAGTGCCCATGTCAAACATATCCAAAATATAACCATTCCCACACATCAATATGGGAAAGGATTTTCAATCATGAAAAAGATGGGATACAAAGGTGAAGGACATTTAGGCACAAAGAATGAAGGGATCATTGAACCCTTAGAAATTACATGGAGAGATTCTAAGGAGAAAGCAGGAGTAGGGTATCTTGAGGAAGTATACACTCAAAAACATCATCCCAAACTTTATAGCCAAATATTACAATTAGAGTCTCATAGTGATGAGGATTCTAATGAATGGGAATGGGAGACCCTATGAGATGAGTCATGTGAAGACAAGGGCATTTATGTTATTCATACCTATGCTTCTACCAAAAATAAAGGACCAATGATAGAATCGACTTCAAATCAAGCATCTAGTTCTATCCAAGTGGTTCTAAATGATGTACCAAGGATAGAGATAGAAATCAATCAGTGGGTATGCTAACCATATGTTCCTTCATGGAGACCTACTATGGAAGATTCAAACACTAGGTTTAATCCACATGAATTTTATCCAATAGAAACCCTAGAGGAGTCTAGTGAGGGGGACTTTGATCCTTCTTCTTTAGAACATTTAGAGGAAGCCCATGTTTGAGATTTTCAAGATACAATGTATGAACCCTCTAATAACAAGATCTACACCTTAAACCCTATTGAAATGAACCTAAGTGTTGACCCATTAAGTCTCATTTGCCTGGACTTAATTGAATGGAATGCCATTGAACCAACTACCTTGCCAATTTTCTTGAATGACAACATGGTGTCCCAATACCTCAACGTGGTTGAACCTTCTTCTATTAGAGAATATCAAGAAGAAATGGTTAGAGGGAGCATCCAAAATTCTAATCTGAAAAAAAATGAAAAAATAAAAAAAATTAGAAAAGGAAAAGAATCAAGTGTTGAAACCCACTTTGTGGCAACATTAGATCAAGAAAAAAATAAAGAAATAAAGGATGTTTCCAAAGGTGAAAACCCAACTGAGGCACCTATGGAAGGGAGTTTGGATGTTCTACCAAAACACTATGAAGAAAGATCTCCAATCTTAATTGAGCCAACATAAAAGATAAACATTGGATCAAAAACAGACCCAAAGTTCATCCACTTAGCAGCATCCCTATCTAGCGAAGAAAGGACATAATTCATTGAGTTCTTTAAGGAAGGACAAAGTTAATTTTGCATGGTCTTATGATGATATGTTGGGTTTAGACCCAAATCTAATAATGCATCACCTAAACATCAAGCAAGGAGCAAAACCTATTAAGCAAAAGCTAAGGAAAATGCATCCTCATATAGCACTACTTGTCAAAGTAGAGTTAGAAAAACTATTAAAGGTGGGATTTATAAGGGCCATTGATTATGCACAATGGATCTCAAATAAAGTGCCAGTATCAAAAGTAGACAAATCCATCAAAATCTGCATGGACTTTAGAGACTTAAACTTGGCATGTCCGAAGGATGACTTCTCACTTCCAAGTATTGATGCCATTGTAGATTTAACAACGGGGCACTCTATGTTCTCACTCATGGATGGATTTAGTGGGTATAATCAAATAAAGATAGCACCAAAAGACCAAGATAAGACCACTTGTACATGTGCATGGGGTACATTTTTCTGGAATGTCATGCCATTTGGCTTGAAAAATGCCGAAGCAACCTATCAAAGAGCAATGACCACAATATTCCATGATATGATGCATAATTTCATGGAAGATTATGTGGACAACATACTAGCTAAATCACATTCAAGGAAAGAACACCTACCAATCTTGGTGAAATTTTTTGAAAGGTTAGAAGAATTCAAAGTGAGACTCAACCCAAAGAAATGTGCTTTTAGAGTCCAATCCGGCAAACTTCTAGGCTATATCGTATCTGCAAAAGGGATAGAGGTGGATCCCGATAAAGTGAAGGCTATCATGGAAATGGAAGCACCTAAGAACATTAGTTAGATTAGCTCTTTACAAGGAAGGATCCAATCCATTAGGAGATTTATCTCCCAATTAGCGGAAAAATGTCATAATTTCACCCAACTTTTGCATAAGGATACAATCTTCAAATGGGATGAAAAATGTGAAGAAGCTTTTAATCTACTAAAGAAATATCTCATGAATCCATAAATCTTGATGCCACCCATCAAAGGCAATCCCTTGATCCTATACATTTCAGCAACGGAGAATTCATTGGGGGCACTTTTAGCACAAGAGGATTAAATAGAAAAGAGAAGGCAATTTACTACATTAGTAGAACCTTGGTCAAATGTGAGTTGAACTATACATTTATGGAAAGGGCATGATTGGCTGTAGTTTTTGCTTCCAAATAATTATTCCATTATATGTTAGCCCACAAGATAAGGCTCATTGCCAAAATTGACCCATTGAAGTATCTACTTAGCAAAACAACATTGAATGGAAGGCTAACAAAGTGGGTAATGGTACTTAGTGAATTCAACATAGAATATGTTGATAGAAAATAAATCAAAGGGAAAGTAATTGCAGACCAATTAGCAGAAGCACCACTACATGATGATCATCCCATCCAAGTGGAATTCCCAGATTTAGAGATTGTGAAGGTGGAAGAAAAAACATGGCAGCTTTATTTTGATGGTTCCTACACTCACCATGGATCAGGAGTAGGCATACTTCTCATCACACCTCAAGGTTCTACTATCCCTAAGTCTTACAAATTTCTATTTCCATGCACCAACAATATAGCAAAGTATGAAGCATTGGTTATTGGGATCAAGCTAGCATTAGAGTGGAAAGTGATAGAACTAAAGGTTTATGGAGATTCACAATTGGTCATAAATCAAGTCAATGAAGAATATCAAATGAAAGATGAAAAATTAATACCCTTTAAAAATATGGTGCAAAGCCTCAAGAAGTATTTCATACTCATTACATTTGAACAAGTACCGAGGGAAAAGAACAAAGCAACAGATGCTATGGAAACTTTGGCCTCACTTTTGCAAATGTCAAATCAGAGTGCTAGATATGAGTTCTTGGTAGAAGAAGTGATCCAACCCATGTTTGACCCAAACCACCCTTATACCATTTGCCTACTAACTACAACCGAATCACCTTGGTATGGATCAATTTATGCCTACTTGAAAGATCAAACCCTTCCTATCAACCAAACCAAAAACCAAAAGAAAAGCTTCATTCATCAAGCCGCCAAATATACTATAGTTTCTGAAACATTGTATCAAAAAAGTCTTGACAGAATGCTCCTTAGGGGTTTAGAAGAGGAATAATCAAACTTAGCCATATGAGAAATCCATGAAGGAATTTTTGGATCACACTTAAATGGATTCTCCCTAGCCAAGAAACTTCTAAGGATAGGATATTTTTGGCCTATCATGGAAAAATATTCATGTAACTTTGCAAAAACTTGTAAAAAATGTCAATTCCATAGAAATCGGATACATGCACCTGCACAAGAGCTTCATCTGATGAAAACACCTTAGACATTCTACCAATGGGGTTTAGACCTAATAGGCATGATTTATCAACCATCCTCGAATGGCCATAAATTCATCATCATGACAACTGAATATTTTACTAAGTGGGTAGAAGTTGTACCCCTATCAACTTCAACAGGCAAATAGATATTCTTGTTTATCCTAAATCATATTATTTTTAGATATGGCATACCTCATGCCATCATAATAAATAATGCAAAGCATTTCAAGAACAAAGACATAACGGAATTATGCACCAAGTTTCACATGATTTATCATTCATCTTCAATCTATTACCCTCAAGGTAATGGACAAGCCGAAGCAACCAATAAAAACATCTTGAATATTTTGAAGAGAGTGGACAACTTAGGGGGAGATTGGCACATTAAGATAAACCCAACCTTGTGGGCTTATAGAACAATCATAAGAACACCAACATGGGCTACACCTTTTTCATTAGTCTTTGGAACAGAAGCGGTTTTTCTTTCAGAGGTAGAACTTCCATCTTTGAGGATATCTATGCATGGATTGATAAATGAGGAAGATTGTAGGGTTGCAAGGTTGCAAGAACTAGAACTCTTGGATGAAAAACAAAAGCAATCATTTGATCATTTGAAGGTGTACCAGAATAGGATGTCCAAGGCATACAATAAACATATCAAGCCAAGAACATTCCAAATAGGGGACCTAGTTTTGAGAGAAAATCCCATGAACCAAGAAGAATGAGAAAAGAAAGGAAAATGGGAAGCAAACTGGTTAGGACCATTTCTCATTGTGGAAAATTTTGGGAACGGCACATACAAGCTAGCAGATTGTGATGGTGAAGAACTGCAAGAGCCAATCAATAGCATACATCTCAAGAAGTTCTACACATGAGGAAGAGGAAAGGGTATAAAGAGTATCAGATGGATGAGCATCATATTTATTGTACATAGTGAAAAGAGATCCTGAAAAGACCAAAAACATTGGAAAAGCATAAAAGAACAAAAATAGTGAAAAATTGAGCATGAAGAAAGCAAAAACATTCATATATGATCCTCAAAAATGAAAAAAATTGAAAAAAAGATAAAATACAAAAAAATAAAAAAAAGAAGAAAAGAGCCTTGGTGAAAACCTAGCAAATAGGCACCTTGGTAGCAAAAAAAGAGAAAAAACTTTTAAAACAAAAAAAAGAGCTAGATCCATTCAATCAGTGCAAACCTGGTAAATAGGTGCCATTGAAAGTCTAAGTCAGTCGCATACCTAGAAGGTCACCTTGTAAATATTGCATTCACCAGCATTTGTATATATTACATAATAAAACCCCACAGTTGCATTTGCAAGTACCTCAAGATTTTGGTCACTTAATCAAAAAATTGTCCTAAGTCCCATAAATGAAATCTATATCAAACTGGGGGAAATCTACTCTAAAGGAGCGAGGATTCATCAACAAGATTTATTCAATCAGACAATCAATTCATCACACTTGAAAGAGGAACACTTGATCAAATCTACATCCCAATCCAATTTGAGCCTAAAATGAAAAAATTGATCCAAGAACTTAAATGATCTTACCTTTATCAGGATTAAGTATGAAATGGATAGAACTACACTTGAACTATGGATTTGAAAAACATGGCAAAAATTTTCTAAGTGTTGACTCAATTGATGAAATCATTTCTTTCTAGCAAATCGATGAAAGTTTTAGACTAGACAAGCTATGGTGAAAGGATGATATTTTCTTGATTTCTGAATGACTGTCTTAAAATCAAAATTTTAAATCATGTATTATTTGTCTAAGGATGTGATCATCAAAGAATCATCAAGGACTTGTACATAGGATAAAATGGAGATTTCTGCTTGTTTAGACAAATGAATACCTTGGCTATGTTGATCTTCCATATCATAATACCAACATCCACTTGCAACATAGAATCTGACAAAATTGGTATTCACACTCTCATGATTGGCTTCAATCAGTGATAGTCATACCGAAGAGACCAATGGGAAAGAAAACAAAGAGGAAAAAAGTATTCATATAATCATAGTTGAACTAGTGATGGTTGTACTAAAATGGGATTCCAAAAGCACTCAATGATGATTATAAGCTCCAAATCTTGAATAATGATAGTTAGCTGCATACATTTTAGATTAAGTGCATTGTATATATGTGTTTTGCCTTTCTTATCTTAAGTTGCAAGGGGGAAAAATTAAATAGGGGGTTCAATTCAAACATCATTATTCTTGATTCCAAACAACAAAAGTGAGATTATCTTTTGCATTCATGCATAGCATTAATCATTATTCATAAATATGAAGAAAATAGAAAAAGAAACATTACTCATACATCATTTGCATACATGTAATTAAAGATAGAATTGCATACATTTGAAAAATAAAAAAAACATAGGATCATCCATATCCATATTGCCATAAAAAAATTTGCATCTGTACATTGAAAAATAGAAAAACATCTCATAAATCCATACGTCAATGCATTCATCTATCTATATCATAAAAATAAGATACATTGCATCCATCGCATAATCACAAATAAATGCATCATAAACATCATATAGCTACATACAAAGATAATCTCATAAATCAACTCATCAAGGAGGATGAAAGAATATATCATCACATATCATCAAAAGAGTGTTCATCAATGATCCACTAAATCAATATATCAAGATACAATGTCATACAAAGTGATACATCAAAGGTTCTGACCAATCAAATAATAAGAAATTTGATACAAAAGGACATCAACAATGAGTGAATCTGTCATCAAATTAATCAAGATCTCGTAGCACTAAATCCATCTAGACCTCTATCATCCTGTGGAGGAGGAGCCTGAGAAGTGCTCACTCCGCTCTGTCTCTAAACCATCGCTGACATGAACTACTGCATCAAGGCGGAAACCTGATCTAAATGCCCAACAATAGTGGACATATCGGTCCTCATAGCCTAAACCTCCCATACTATAGTACCCATAGTGGGAACATCCTGTGAACCCTATCCCTAATCTTGTGGCTGCTGAGCCTATGTAGGCACCTGCTAGGCTGGAACCTGATCCTGCTGTGCAGGAGCATCATCTTGTTGAGCCAAAGAAACTCTCTGCAACTGAACCAAAGGATCTAATCCACCTGGAATCTACCTAGCTATATCCACATGAGTCTGTCGCTACTATCTCTGATGTCTGTGAACTCTCTGCTATCTATCTGCTACTCTAGGATGAACATCAACATCATCATCATGTCCTCTAGCTTGATCTCTCACCCATGCTCTACCAGTAATAACTGGAGGATCTCTACATCCTCACCATCTTTGATGTCTCCTACCACCACCACCACCATCACGCAGACCTGGAATAGGCTCTGCTAGATTAGTAAAATGAATAAACATGTTATGTGCCCACCAATTTGCATACTCACGAGACATATCTGCATTTGCCATACTAGGAAGCATCTCCCACTTGCAGTGAGCCATACCAACAATCTAATCCAAGGCAAACTGATAATCAATAAGAGGACCCCACATAGATCTCTCTTCCTATACCCGAGCATATAATGTTGCACCCAGAGGCATATCCTACACTCTACCATACTATCTGGAAACTTTGCCAAAATAGAACCTCTCAATAGTGGTATCAGACCTACCAATCATCCAACAAGGAGTGAACATGTATGGTAACTCATCATCATCCTCTCTCTAACCCTCACAACTAATGTATGGATGCCATTGAACTTGATCAAGATCATTTATAACCCAATGCTAATAATCTAGATGACCTAAATGATGCTGAATCACCATACCAGTGTATAGAAAAGCATATGGAAAACCACGAGGCCAAACCCTATTAGAAATAGGCCTGGTAATAGGAAGATGCTCCCAAATCCATAACTAAAGAACCAAGGCACTTGCAGATAAGGAAGAACTCTCTCTATATACTACCTCATGAAGATCTTGATATAACTGTGCTAGCACATAGGAACCCCAATCGAAATGTCAAGGCTACGCTAGTAAATCCTCCAATATCCTACCCTAACCAACAGAAAAACCATCACTTCATTGGTCAGGAAGAAGCAAACCACCAATCAATGCACCAAGTACTATAGGCAATGTAGGAAAGGAGGCAAACTATGGCCATGTGATAGTATCATCATCAATAGTATTGTCCCCGAACACTCATCGACAGATAGTAGAATCATAGAAAGAATCATAATAAACTATCTCTCCTCAGCATGACATATGTAGCAAATGATACATGTCCTCCAGTGTGATCATCATCTCACCATATGGAAGATGAAAAGTATTATGGTCGGAGTGCCAACGCTCTACCACAGCTATCAATAACCCATGCTTCAGCTGAAACCAGGGAAGATCGAGAAGAAAACTCAAACCGGAAATCTTGATGACACGGTACTCTGCTGGAGTAAGGGCCTACCCGAGATCGATGACCCACGAAGCAACCGATCAGAGATACAATACAAGAAAGTGAGCCTATTTGGAAAAACAAAAGAATTATATCAGCATATTATATCAAGGAATAGCTAACATTGATCAAGATATTCAAATATCCATTTGCTCTTCTTGAGTACATCAAATTTCCTAACTCTATATCTTGAGGAAGGAAAATCATTGTTTTATCTCTCTAGATCTTGAGAGTGAAATATCAAACCATCAACCCATCATATCAGATTGACAAATCACATTTGTTGGTATTACTATACTGATATTCTAATCAATTGTTTAGTTCAAATGCAACGGACTTAATCTAATCATTCGAATCAAGCATCAAAAATCATCAAAAAATTTCATGAAAAAATCAAGTGCAAGTATAAAAAATTTCAAAACACTGAAGGCGTGATTTTAATCATAGTAGGTGACATTTCTCTTAAGCGACATCAAAAGGTCGTTAAGTGACATTACTTCTATCTCAAGTGACAAATTACACATAGGCGACAATGAATTGTGCTAGGTGATAACGAAATGTGGCCTAGGCGACAGTAAATTGTTAGGGTTTCCTACGTAGTAACATAAATGTAAAATGGCATTTTTGCCCTACCTCTATGTGTGAATGTTTTGTTCTCAAGTGAGAACTAAATTTTCTTAGGTGACAATTAACTACACAGAAGCATGAGTAGAATGCACAGATGCGACAGTAAAAAGGCATCAATGAAATATTCCTAGGGGTGATTTTGTATATTCTAAGCAGTGATGAAATCAAAATTTGCAATAAATGCAATGACAAAGTTTGAAATAACCTATCAGAGGTCCATAGTTAGGTGGCCTCGCATATCTCTGACACCTCTCTAATCAATGCTCTCAGATAGGGACAACCATCTAGAAAATCAAAGGAGAACCAGAGCAAAATCACCAAAGACAAAAGTGAAAATGAATAGTAAATCTAGGTTTTTCAACCTATTTAAGCTAATTTGACCTAATTTTGAGGTGAAAATTGGACTTCGACCTATATTAACCTATCATATTTAACCAGGGAAAATTGTGAAGTAGGGCATATCATGAGTGTTTTTTAGAAATGAAAACATATCAATCAATCATTCAAAATTATCAAACCAAAACAACAATATGTTTTATTTCTGAGGGGGCATACCATCAGATAATCAGATCAATATCATCAGTAACATCATCAAAAATCAAGGGACTGATCATCAAATCAAAGCAAAAGCTTTTATCAGAAAATTTTTCATAATCAAATGAAAGGGGCATCATATCGAATACAATCATCAAATCAAGTTTTGGCATCAAGAGAGTTTCATATCAATCATCAAATCAGGCATCATATCAGGATCAATCATCATATCAATAACAATCATCAAAGAATCATGTCAATCAAGAGATTTTTATATCGATCATACCTACATCAATCTCATATCAAAAGTCAAGGATTGACGATCGAAAGACATCAAATGAACATCAAAGTTCGACCATCAATGAATCAAGACCTTATCAGTAAGATCAGAGTATTCTTTGAATCAACATGCTTCGCACGTCAACTCAAAGAGGGGCATTTGTAATCACCTAAAAATGGACAAAGATCAAATCAAAGCAAATTAAGTCAAATCAAAGAAAATCAAGGACAAAATTGAAGCAATTGAATCACAAAGCATAATTAGCCAATCAAAATGAAAATCAAGTCTTAATTCAAGATCAATCAAAATTGAGAGCATTTTGATCAAGTGTAATCAAATCAAAATATGATTAATTCAATTAATTGTATAGTCTTGGATTAAATTAAATTCAACCCATTCAAGGGGTACATGGCTAAAATAATTCAATTAAATCAATTAATAAATCTTAATTACTTTCAATAAACCAAAAGGAGAGGAAATTCAATCAACCAATGACATTTGAGGAAAGGCATTCACATGGATCAAGCCAAATTCAATCTCAATCACTTAAAGTGAAAGAGAATCTTGACCATCCATCTTGTCTACTTGTCCCAAGCTTTGAGGACACAAACTTTGCATTGTCTTCAAAGGGTGTAACCAAGGACTCAACCAAGGTTTAATCATGATCAAATACAACTACACCCCCTACCATTGGAAAATCTATAAAAGGAAGGCCAAAACCCTTCATAATTCATAACCACACATCTGAGAATTGCATTGAACCTCTTGCAATTTGAGTTTAGAAGGCATTTGAGAGCTTAATTAGCACTTACTTTGATAATTGTTAGCTATAGCATTGTTTATCTTTATCATTCTCATTCTAGGACTGTCATTAATGAGAGCTTGCTGAGAGCTGATTCATTAACATCTTAGTTAGAGAGCCATAGGATGCTCAATTGATCATTAATTTGCTATAGTTTTCTCTATTTCTTTGTGGTTTAATTTAGTTACTATTTCAATTATTGATGATTAACCTTAATTCTATGAAGATACTTTTATTAGTATATAGGAACAAGAACAAAGATTCGTCGAGACGGTCAAATCAAAATCATCATATTATTTTCTTTAAGTGCAATGGTTATGGGAATAAAGAATCATTTTGTAGAAAAGGTTTTATGTCCAAAGATGATAAGAAAATTAAAATGGTGTGGAGAAGAAAAAGTCAAAAAGAAGGAAGTCTTAATCTAGTTTAGTACAAACCTGTTCAGATTGTTGGAGTATATAACATTGTTTAGATATTGAGATGACCTTTCATATCTTCTTTTGTGAATGTATTTTGTGTTGTTATTATTATAGTATGTATGATTAAATCTTGGTACATTATATTTCAATGATTAGCAAGTTTTTGATAGAAAACTTAAAATCTATCACTAATCTGTGGATAGTATTCATTTTTAATTATCTATTAGTATCTTGAGTTAATCATTAAAATATAAAAGAACAATATCTAGTTATATTTAGTATGATGATGACATTGCATGATTTATCACTTAAGAAATTAAGTTTTCCATAAGGTCTTTTGATGGATAAATGTTTTTGAACCTCGATTTCTCTGAGTAAAAGCCATTACATATTTTACAGTTTTACAAGATGATCATGTTCAGTGCATAGTTTTCAAGCATTTCATGGGTATTTATAATCACTAGATGCATTTCCAACATCAGAAATATCTGGTCACATTTGTTTTATCATATGTTGGTTTGATTGAGATCATTTTATTTTTAAGATGAGTTTTATTACGAGGGGTTATTACTTCTACTCCTCTTAGTATTGTAAGATTTATTCCATGACTCTTTTATACTTTGATGATATAGTTGACTTGATGAAAATATTTTGTGATTGGTACAAGATATTTGATATAAATTTCTTTGAAGAAATATTTGATATAATTTTAATTGTTTTATTGATGTCTTTAGATAGGGTACATTTTTTTGAATATTTGGATTCTTATAGTGTCATTTCTATGAGATAATATTTTGATATTTAGGTTGAGAGCTAGATCATTCAGTTTTGTGATTTCAACTTCTTCAGGTTATTGATTCATCTTTTTATGATTACTCTATGATGTCACAAATATTTGATACTGTGATATAGAAAATAGTGATCGATGGTAGACCTCCACTTTCCATATACATTGGAATAGAAATCCCCACCCTTAAACCACATATGATTAGCACAACCCAAAATGGATGTAGGGGTACCAATGCATGATTTAGAAAAATGGAAGATTTGAAGGGGAATGTGTATATGGTATTCCCTGTATGGACAAAAATGTATGTATATTCAAAGTAAGGTATGCTAAAAACTTATGCAATGATAAATAATATGATAACCAACAATTTATAATATCATATATAAATATATCAAAGAAAGTACCAAAGGAAAAAGAGAATGATGTACTTACACTAATTTTTAGGAGAGGACAATTGCACTTCAAATCTACAATTAACTAACAAAAACCTGTCAAAATCATAAACCGTCTGGGATCTAGGACTATCAGACCTATAACTTTTGATTGTGCAATTTTTAGGTCCAAAGGAACATGTCACAAAATTCATCCAAGTCCCAAAAAGTCAGCCTAGTCCCGGAACGTTGAAACTTGATGAATTATGTAGAGGCTCAAGTCATGGTTCTGAAATCTTGAAAATAAGGCTCTGTAACTACACACATGTTCATGCACACTTGAAAAATAGGGAAATTTCTATGGAAAGGTTCTTTCCTTGGTCAATCCCTTAGATAGGAATTAACCTTGAAATGGAATAAGTAAAGCATGTAAAATAAGACAAATGTAAGTATTCACCTTGCTTGTCAAACCCTCATGGATGGATACATATCTAATAAACCCACAAAGATGTATACTTGGAATGTGTGTTGTAGAATCAAGGATGTCTCAACAAATAAAATTTATCTATAATTTCAAAATCCTTGGACCTTGGATGTATGTATGCTTGATCATTTCAATGGGGGATAGGAATAAAGAAGGATGGAAATGATGGATCTTCTTACTTTCTTGTAAATTCCTCTACTTGGCCACTATGGAAGAGAGAAAATTGCATCAATGAGAGAATATTTCCTTTGAATGGATCTTGAATAGAAGAAAAATTTAAGATCTTGAGTTGGAAGCCTTGTCTTCAAATCTTGAATCCAAAAGAGTACTTGAAATCACCAATAATTCCTTGCACATAGACTTGATTGCATGAATATGAATTCCTTGTCCATGTATATGGATGTCAAAATGAGAAGCTTACATGTCCTTTTATAGTGAATTCAGGATCCAACATTGACTAGCTGAAAACAACCAAGAGAGGGAAAATAAACAAACCTTCATTGGGATGAGATCCCAATGAAAAATAACCCCCAAGTAGTAGGTTGAATTGACTCAGCCTAGTCTAGGACTAGGCCGAATTTGGAAGTCCCCAAGAGGCACATTTTGCAATGAACTTTGAGATGTCAGAAGTTTTGATAAAATAGAAGAAAAAGGAGAGGTGGAGGCAGGAAATCAAGCATGAATACATACAAACTAGGAAATCACTAAAATGGGGCACAAAAAGGTCCTAAAGGCATCCTATAATGAGTTCTAACTTTTTAGGATGGTACATTTATCCCCTACTTTAGCAAGAATATGAGACAAACTCATTCTCTCGGTAAAGTAGATCAAATATATAAGATGTTATTATCAAGGTCAAGGAGGAAACATAAATCCCCCAAGTGACTTAAGTCCTCATCAAATCTAAAAATTAGGTAAGAGAGACATTTCTCTAAGAGAGAGAGAGAAAGTGATCACATGAGAGAGGAGAGTGTGATCACATTAGCCTAGTAAGATTATGTGTCTTACTATGAACCACACAAAGAAGGTGTCACAAAATATTGCATTGAAAGTTCCAGGAGGTTTGTGTGCCATGCTATTCAATCCATCAAGGATATTTTCTTGAGGAAAGTGTATCCATAAGGGATCTAGGAAATTAATGACCTATTTTAAGGGAACGTGAGCTTCCTTAGGGGTTAGAAAAGAAAAGGGAGGATTTATCCTTTAGGAAAGTGTATCCATTAAGGGATCAAAAAGAACAATCTATCCTATGAGAAGGTAAGCTTCCTTAGGGATCAAAAATAAAAGGAGGATTTTTCCTTAAGGAAAGTGTTTCCATTAAGGGATCCAAAGAGAGATATGTCCTAAGGGAATGTAATATTCCTTAGGGATTGAAAAGAAAAGGAATATTTTTCCTTAAGGAAATTATATCCATTAAGGGATCCAAATGTAAAGCAACACTAAAACAATGTGTATGTGCAAAATGTGAGCCGAGTGTATGACCCCACATTAAAGAAATTGCAAGTGTCATAATGGGGCCAATTTCTTTAACACAACATACATACATCTACTAGAGATTTTTCCACTGTGAAATTCCCCCAAGAAAGGAAAATCAAGGGAAATGAGCACATGACAAGAGAAAGCACAAAATAGATCTACCAACTTTGGGGTCAGTATGATCATATGATAATATGTGAAATATTATGTCAAATGAAAGGTTGTCATCCCCAAAAGGAAGTAGAACTACAACACAATGTAAAAAATTCATGTAAGAGTTACAAAGAAGAATCTTTTTGGGCTAGCATCACTGAAACCAAAAAGAATCGATGTCTACCATTTTCCATCATCCCAAGAAGACGAAACAAAGACACATTTACAAATAGTGGCATAGGTACAACATAACATATAACAACATATAGAAGAAGAGAGATACAAATAGAAGAACATTTATGACATTGAGATTGCTTTATCAACTTGCATCAACAGAGAAATGGTTGTTTAAATAAATCTAAACAAAACATATAAAAAGAAGCACATAATGGGGGAAGTACATTACAAAAAGAAAAAACACAAAATCCACTGCACAAGAGGAGCTAGTCAAGCATTTTTCCTACCCCCTTATCTTAGTCAATAGTGTTTAGGGAAGGTGGGAAAATTGCAAGAGGAGAAACATCAAGTATGGAATATGGAACAATAGCCAGTTCCAAACAAGGACTATGCTATGAAGATAGGTCACTGTGTTTGTTACTAGCAGTGAAAGATAACTTTTGTGAAAGAATAATTGGTAAGTCATGAACAATATAAATAGTCTCATAGTCATCAAAAACACTATCATGAATATCATTGTTAGAATCATGAACACTATCATAAAGAGTATCTTCATCATCAAGATTAATTGTAATAGAATCCAAAATCCAAATAGCATTATCATGTTTTTTCATTTTTAATTTGTTTAAATTCACTTCCTCCATTGGCTCAAGCATGGGATGGTCAAAGTGAAGTGAAGTATGAGGAGGTGTATGAGGTGAAGAAATGTTTTGAGAATCACGTTGATGGGCTCTAGCATGATGCTTGTGATGATGATCATGATCATGATGATTATGTTTGGTATTACGATAAATTTGGTTTGGGATAGGATCAATCAACATGGGGTCATTTTCTTCTTTTTAAGGAAGAATGGAAGGAGCCACACTATGTTGATAAGTATGTAGATAAGATATAGGAAGAGGAGGTATAGATGGTGTAGGAAGAATTCCATGTCCAGGATCATCCTTAGGTTTTCTAAGTTCACAATTTTTTTTTAATCTTGTAAGATTGGTATGATCAAAAGAGATAGTTAGGACAGGTTTGAGTTGGTTGAGTCATGGAAGGAAAAAATAAATAAAGGTCAATTGAGTCTCTAGGCATGAAAGGATGATAAATACCCCTACTACATCATGACAAAGTGAAATTATTCAGGGGAATGGTGGGAAGGGCTAGGGATTAGCCATTTCCTATTCCATCTATTGAACCTTGCTTCCATTTCTTTCCCATCAACCGAGCCATCCTATGCTTAACTGCCATGATTTATCTATTATGAGGAAATTTAACACATGTTTATGAATAGGAGAAGCCATATATTTCATGGTGGTAATCCAAGGAAGACCAAGTTTGACTTGAAATTGATAATAAGTGGGAGTGACAGTGAAAGTAGTGTCTATGGTCTTACCACCAACTTCCACATGAAATTAAATGGAGCCATGGGAAGGATAAAGGAAACCATTGCAAGTTTGAATCAACATGTCATATTTATCATAGAAATATTTTTTCAATTGTTTACTAAAAATGTTCTCTTTAGTTATCACATTAACCATGTAAGTGGGATCAACAAGGGTACCACGACAAGGAATACCATTAACCCTAGAGATAATGTAGAGAGGACCATCAAGAGCTTTAATTGTCTCATCAAGATTAAATGTAATGAAAGAATGAGGAGGATGTTGAGGTTTAGGTTTAAATTTATGTTTGACATGTTCAGTTTGGTTAACAACATGATTAGCTTCATCAACTTTCTCATCATACTCAATGCACTCGAAAGAAGAAGGTTGTTCAATAGTATTGGTTGAATGAGATGGAAAAGGATTTATGTAGATTTGAAAATTTTGATTAGGAGGTGCAATTAATTTGTTTCCTTGGTCATTAAAACTATCAAAAGATATAGCCTTGCAATCAATAGGGTCTTGAACAACACTTTTTAATTAAAAGCACTTCCCAATGTCATGACTGGGTTGACGATGGTATTGACAGAAAGCTTTGGGATCAAACTATTTGGAATCAAGTTTGGATGGGTCAATTGGTATGATAGCAGGAAGTGTTAAAATATTAACATTCATTAACTTCATCATCACATTTTTCAAAGATTCAAAAAGGTGAGTATAAGTACGAGAAGGTCTAAAAATAGAGGACAAAGGAGCCACACCTTTAGATGTTGCTACCACTTGTTCATCAACTATGTTGGATGAATTGTTGATTTTGATGTACTTGTTTGATTTTTGAGATTTTTTGAAATTGGATGTGACATCACTTTTATCAATGGGAACGGTGCTCTCAAATTGACTCACTTGTTGTTGATAATGATGAATCATTGCACACAATTATGAAAAGGAATAAAAATCATAAAGAAGAACCTTATCTCTAATGTATTTTTGTAAATTAGCAATAAAAATGCATTATATATCAACATCAGGCACATGATAAGAAATCCAAGCATGCAAATACTTAAATATACCAATTAAGTCAGTAACTTTTTCTTTAACACCTTGTTTACAATGCATTAAATCAGTTAAAGAAATTTTAGGACCAATGATGTTTTTAACTTGTTGAATGAAAGAATTAACAATATTTGGGAAGGAATCAATAGAATAAGGAGGTAAGGAACAATACCATTGAAAGGATTTGTCTTGAAAGGTTCTAGTAAAAAAAATTTCCATGAACCTATGGTCATGAGAGAAATAACTTCACAAGGTTTGAAAAGTTTTGACATGAGTCACAAGATTAGCCTTACCATTATAGATTTCAAGAAGAGGAATCTCAATACTTTGTGGGATTATAGATCGGATAATATCCATAGAAAAAGACTAGCAATGTCACAAGTAGAAATGTTGAGCTTTTATTGAGTCATAGAAGTAATTTTTTTCTACAAAGAAGACATAGTTTGATCCAATCTATTGATAGTGGAATTGATAGAATAAATGGGAGGAGAAATATGTGACATATTAGGAGCATTACAGGAAATGGAAGGAATGTTTGAATATGAAAAGGGAAAACTATGATAAGTGGGCATAGATGAAGCAAATGAGATGCATGAAACACTTGAAGGAATAGAAGGAAGAATAGGATTAGGAAGAATCACGTGTAAGATTGGAAGTTTGAATTGAAGTTGTGATGATAGGAGGAGAAAAAGTAGACATAATAGGAATGGAAGTAGAGATAGGAAAAGATGTCTCAACACTTGTAGTAGGTGGGAAAAATCCTAAATATTGAGTGCATCCCATGAAAGGTTTGAAATTGTTATGAACAAAATGAGAAATAATGAACAAAATGTTAACACCATGTTTATCATTATGAATAAGATTTATTATGTCTTTCACAATGGATAGAGCTTTAGGATTGTGATTTTCTTGAGGTAGCCAATGTTAAAACTTTTCAAAGTCATGGGAAATATTTTGGACTTGGGTAAGAGGAATTTTTAATGCTTCATATTCATCATGAGAAGAATGAGAAGAGTTGTTCTCCATGATAGGATTGATATCATTAGAAGGTATTTTGGTATCATCAAGATTCCTAGGAAAGGAGGGTTCAGGATTAAAGGAACCTATCAGTCTATGACTTCTTCTCACCAAAAGACTATAGGTGGGACTCAAAGCGATAAAGCTCATACACAAGGGAATGAAAGGAAAGAGAGATGCAATGTAATTTGAAAGAAATATACAATCCAAGAAAACTTAACTATCAAATTTAAGCATATAATTATGAAATATGAATCTAAATGCACACAATGTAGGAAAGACATAATGTAAATAGTGAATAAAGCAATGCATACAAATTAGATCAAGGTATGAAAATGAAATGCAAAGGGGAATCTAACATCAAGATCAAAAAGAGGAAATGTCATAAGTCGGGCTCACCAAAATGTGATATAGAAAATGGTATTCAATGGTAGACCTCCACTTTCCATATACATTAGAATACCAAAACCCATCCTCTAGAAAAAATCTGATCAACACAACCCAAAATGGATATAGGGGTGCTAATGCACAATTTTGAAAAAATGGAGATTTGATGGGGGAATATGTATCTGGTATTCCCTGTATGGATATAAATGTATGTCTATGAAAAGTAAGGTATGTTAAACACTTATGCAAAATAAAGAAGATGATAACCAACAACATATAATTTTAGATCTAAATATATCAAATAAAGTACCAAAGGAAAAAGAGAATGACATACTTACCTTAATTGCTAAGAGAGGACAAGTGAACTTCAAATCTATAATTGAATGACAAAAACCTATCAAAATAAAAAATTGTCTGGGATCTGGGACTATTAGGCCCATAACTTTTGATCGTGTAATTTTCAAATCCAAAGGGACATGTCACAAAATTTGGTCTAGTCCTAAAAATTTGGCTTAGTCTTGGAAGGCTAAAACTTGATGAATTCTTTAGAGGATCAAGCCTTGTTATGAAATCCTAAACATTTGGCTCTATAACTACACACCTATTCTTGTACACATGAAAAATAGGGAAATTGTTTTAGAAAGGGGCTTGCCTTGGTCAAGCCCCTAGATAGGAATTAATCAATGGTAAGAGAGGGGAGATAACATACAAATCTAAGTCCCAACCCAAACCATTGATTGTCCTAAATATTGGGCAAGTATATGTTTCTACCCATCCGAATTCGTCAAGGTGACGTGAATTCATGAGCCCTTCTTTAGTGTTTGTTTGATATGGAGTTCATTGATTTTCAGGTTTTGGGAGTCAAGTGGATTTACTTATGTGAATTATTTGATTTAAATCATTAAATATGGAGTAATTATGAGATTAAAATATTTTTATTTTATGAATGTGGAAATATTAGATATAGAGAATATTTAATTATTAAGGTTAATTAAGTACCATTGTTAATTAAATGGTTTAAATTTGGAATAAAATAGTTTAATTAATTATTAAATCCAAATATGAAATTTAAGGCATAGTTGATTTATTTAATATTCAATTTATCAATTTTCATAGTTATTTATGTGCTAAAGTATTTACTGATTAATTAAGTAATTATATGCAATTTAAGTTGTACATTTGGTTTAAGTGAAAATTGAATTAGAATTTAAAGTTAAAAGTTGAGTTAGAAATTATAATTAAAAGGTGCATTATTTTATTATTAAGTGATTGATAGAAACTAGGTAGAGAGAGATGAGTTATGGTTTAGGGTTTGCATGTTTTAGAAATCTTGGGAGGAATAAGTCTTCTTTATGAGGGGTTTTTGGGTATTATTTTCAATTACGTCTATCAGGTTTTGGAGGAGCTCTTGGATGAATTTGGAAGATTTTTTTTGGAAAGCTTGGATTTGGTGAGCATTGTTTTGAGATTGTTTGAAAGCTTGGATTTCGAAGGTTGAATTGGGTCTTTCTTGGCTTCGAATTTTTAGGCATTGTTTGAGGTAGGGTTTGAAACCTTCTTTTTGTCAAAATTTTTCTTTTAAAAGATTGTTTGCTTCATGTCTGGAATTGTATATGTGAATGAAATTGGATTTGGGTTTTTATTTTAAGTTAATTTTGGTTTTGTGAAATTTTGGATTAGTTGATGTTAAATTAGATCCGGTATTCAGTTTGGTGGTTTGAAAACCTAGTATGAAATTTTAAGAAATTGTGTGAATTTTCTCAGTTAGGGTATTTACCTAGAAAAGATTGATATTTTGTTATCAATATGTTTTGCATAGAAAATTAAATTTGAAACTGCATGTGAAATCATATTCAAAAGAAATTAGTTTTGCCTGAAACCCTAGTTTTCCATTAAAGAAATCAATTGAGAAAATATATACGTGTTTCAAAAAAAAGGGTTTTTGTTATTTGAATTTATTATTATTATTATTATTTATTAATTTTTCAAAAAAAAATTTAAAAAACTAAAAATATAAAAATATTTTATTAATTATTAATTTTTGGATTTAAAAATTATTTAAAAAAATTAAAAAGATTATTATTATTATTTATTAATTTTTGGATTTAAAATTATTATTAAAAAAATGTTAATTAATAAATAAATATTAATTGATTTTTTTACATGCGGCATTTAATATTAATTTTTTCATTTATATTTATATTTAGAAAATTAATAACATTATTTTATTATTAAATACATGGTGTTTTGATATGCATGGAGATTTTAGTACTTATTTAAAAAGTATATATGCGTGAGATTTTATTTTAAATAGATAGTCATGTATGAGCCATTTATATGAATTCTTTTGTAGTCAAATGGACTTTAGTCAACAAGATGATTGTTTTAGTCAACTAGAATTTATAATTATATATGTTTACTTGCATGGTTATACAAACATGCAAATATAGTCGAACTACTTATGTTTTAAAATTAATTAGATTTATTTAAGGGAATCATTTTTTCTTGTAAATGTTTGAAGTTTTGATTTGAAGGATTTTTGTTGAGCTTTGTTATATCCTTATTGATTATTGGGGGTTTTAAGTTGACTTGGGAGTTAGTTGACCAAAGGCTTGGGGGTTGTTTTCTATGGTTGTATATGTATTCTTATGTTATGAATTATGATGTTATATTATTTCGATCATTTCTACCCAACCTTATTGAGACCTAACCTCATGTTATGTGGACTCTTTGAGAGAGTGGTTATGACTTTTTGGTTTGAGGACCAGTTTGTGTCTGTGATATCTTTTGTGGACTGGAATTTGATCAGTATACTTTTATGAGAATATTTTGATTACTGGTGACTTGTGAGCCTATGGGAGGTTAAATAGGTGCATCTTAGGTGAGTGGCTTACAATATGGGTCTGGGACCCAAAGTGATCAATACCAAGGTAACCTATCATAAGTTTGTTAATAAGTGATAATATAGTAAATAATTTTTTTAGAATTCATTAAAAAGATAATTTAGAGATTATGCCTTGCCTATGCCTTGAGCGCTTGTTTAGGCTAAGGATGGGAATGGGATGATACCTAGAGAGTAGGTATGATTAGAATTTCTCATGTTCTTGAGAGGGTATTCTAGTTCCACGTGGGTCGTATTGAGAGTATGAGGCCCAGAGTGGCCAGTCTAGGGTAACTCAATACTTGAGGGTCCGGGGTCCAAAGTGACTAGTCCAAGGTAACTCAAGTAGATGGCCATGTGATGAAACTCCCATAGTATGTAGCCTAAGTCTCCTCCATAGTTTTTTGCATTTTCCTCTAGTGGTGTGTCTTTGTTATTTCAGTATTGTTTTGTGTTTTGTACTTGTTCGATATTCTAGTGTTTGATGTTTTGGTACATGTTAACTTCTTGATATTTGTTATATTTTCTTTATATTTAGTTGGTGGTACCTTTTGAGATAGAAAGCCTTTAGGACCCTTTTCTTAGTTGTTTTGGTTGAGTTTATTATATGAGTGGGGTTTCTTGTTATCTCCTCAGCACGGTGGGAGTGGACCTTTGGTTCCATGAGGTCGAGTGGTAGTGTTTCTTTTACCATTTGAGATTCCAATGTTCATGGAGCGGTGTTGGAGGATGCTCATTATTGTTACCTTCTTCTTGTTCTTCTTTGGAGGCTTGTTTGTACCTACCTTTTGATGTTCATGATTATATCTTATATCATTTCTTCAGAGCTGCATATATTGTATTATATTTTGTATTTGATTTTTGTGACATACCCTACAAATTGTGTAGAGGATGTTGTATCATTATATATACCTTATGGTATTGGATGTACTTGTTATTCATATGAGATAATTGTAATTATTCTTAATCTAAATATTTAATTTTTAATATGTAATTCTACATCATGGGACCCTCGAGGATTGCTAATTATAATTGAGTTGTGCATATGTAATTGTTTATATCTTATGATTGTATTGCTTCCACATTGTTATCGTTATTGTTTGTAAACACTTAAGGAAAAAAAATTATTTTGTAAACATAGTAACATGTTTGGGTTAAATTCTCATGGGTTCCCTGGCGAGGCATTACATGCCACATAATGTAAGAGAAGACAATAAAAAAGATTTAGTATGAGTTTTCAAGTCTAAGAAATTTACTTGTTCTAGTGATTTTGCACAATGTTGGTCATTTCTAAACCATTCTAATCTTTTGAGTTCTATTAGTATGTTAGAGTGGTTGGTGACCCAATTAACTATTAGACCTCAACAACTATGAGATGATCAAAGATTTTAGACATTTAGTAGATACCTATTGACACACTATAATCATAATTTAAGTGATAGTGTTTATATGTAAATGAATGGTCAGACCATCCACCACAAGCATCCACCCACATTTATTATCAATGATGATACAAAATATGTGTATTTTCTCTTCTTGGAGTTACTTTTATTTATGGATCCAAAACTATCCACATTCTCCAACAAGTCAAGCTAGCTTGATTATTATGAAGCGTAAAAACATCCTTAAGAAACATCAAGGAACTTTATCTATCTATATGTTTGTATGTCTATCTATCTATCTATATGTTTGTGCTCACATAAAGTATGAATTCATATTCTAGTATTTACTGATACTTTTTCCAATAATAAATAGCATTCAGATAAATGAGAATTGAAAAGGAAAATCATAATGAGTTTCATCTACAATGTATCTAGCCACTGGATGAGCTACTAACTCTAAAATTCTATTATGTCCACCTTATAAATGACATCCTATTATTGACATCTCCCTAAGTTCATTCACCTTGTAATTTTAAGTATGAAGAGTTAATAATTTAACACATAAAACTCTATAATTTCTTCAAAATTTCCCTATGTAAAAAACTAAATTGAAATCACATGCTAGCATCGTGTTAGTGCGTGCAAACTTGGAGGCTTTGGAACAAGGAAAAAATATTCATGAAGAGGTAACTAGAAGAGAACTTCAATGTGATGCATTGTGGAGAGATCCCTTGTAGACATGTGTGAAAAATGTGGGAACATATAAAAAAAATATTTCCAATGACCCAGAGCATGACCAAGACATCATCTCCTAGACTACAGTGCCTCTCCCATTTGCATTATGCTTGACACCATTATGGATGTGGCTTTGACCTTATATGATTTTATTGTGTGATCATGTTGGACTTGTGAGATGTTGTTACCTTTTGGGGTGATCTGATTTATGTTGTTGTATTGGAAATTTATTTATGCCCTTATGCTTGGTTGTGGTAAACATTGTTTTGTAGCTGTTTGTATACCCAATTTGTGATTCTAGATCTTTTGGAGCCTTTATTTTGAGTTTTGAGGACTCATTGTGTTCTTGGTTTTTTTAATCTAATCTTGGCTCATATATGTGATTCAGTGACCACATGTTGTGATTTATACTGGCATTGTGAGATGCACCTAGTTTTATTTGTTCTTGTGCTCATTCTAAGATTATTGATGTGGTCATGATGATATCTGGCTTTTGAGACATTGTTGATTGCATGTGCTATTGGCTATATATTGGATTATGATTGTATCATGATTTTATTCCATGATTATCCATGTGATGTGATTAGGTGGTTGCACTGTGTGATGCATTTGATTACCATGCATTATTTTGGTTACCAGTATCAATGCTGATTTAAATGTTAGATTATGTTATTATTACTAGTTTGATCATGTCTGCATGATGATGATTTATGATAATATCTAGTTTAATTTTCATTCAATAATATTGGATTAATATATTAGGATGATTATCATTGATGCATGTTATATTGTGCCTTATATGTTGTTGGGTATTTTAATGGATATTTTCATTGATATATGCTCATATTGCTAGAAATGATTATTTTAATGCTTTAAATTTAAATTAAATGTTTAATGTAAATGTAATGATAATTTAAATGAAATGGTTTTCACTACTATGCTTACATAATTGTTATAGATTATGCCTGATGTGATTGTACGAAGTGAGACAAAGTTGTAGTCACTCATTCGTGAGATCTACACGATGTCTCATTCTCCTTCAATGCATTCTATCATGTATGTCTATGTGCTTTAGCTATTTATATTGTGAGCATCTACACTTGATGTATGTGTGTTTTAGTGAATAGGTACCAGACACCTTTTTCTTGAGTCATAGGACTTGAGTGTGTTTCTATCCCTAGCAGTGGCATAGGAGAGAGTTTCACTGATATTTCATGTTTGAGCCAATATCGTCCTTGTATGGACGATGTATCCATAATTTTTATATTATCCCTCTGACACATGTTGGTAAATCTAGATTTCATAATGCATTTGTGATAAACTAGTGATATGTTTGTACATTTAGAGTTCTCATAGCTGTCATGGATGATTTAGAATTAAATGTTGATTTCATTGGTTTTTGAGATTTAATTTTCATTACTAGATAATTAGACATAGTTGATTTCCATTTAATTGGAATTATTTTAATTTAATTTGGAAATTCTATAGTTTGGTTAATTTTAATTTAAGTCATTTTTGGCCTTTTGGAAAAAAGTGACTTATATTGGAGGAATTAGACTTATTCCTCACTTATCAATTTTGAAACTTTATGATTTTGCTCTGAATTTGTGTGGATAAAATTATTGTTTTATTTTTTGGGTTTGATCTGGGTATCAGATCTGCATGGGTAGAAACTCCTTAGAACTATGTTGTAATTTATCCAGTTCCTGTGAAGCTATTTGCATTTTTGCGGATTTTTTATTTTCTTTTGCCCATTTCAATGACTGTAGCTTGGTGAGAGGAAGGGCTCTCATGTTTTTATTCATCCATTGTCTATTTCAACCGATTCTTATTTTGTTTTGCATTGTGGGATGGTAATTAGTAGTTTTCCCACTTTCACTTATGCTTTAATCACATGTTTGGTTGTGTATGATTATATGAGGTTTTTAGTTTAAAAATTTTCATTGTGAGGTTGTCTGTTTTCTTCCACAATGTTTTTTTATTAAGGTAACAATAGGTTTTGAAGGGGCCCCAAAACCCTTTAACAAATAAAACTTAAGATAGAACATTGAAGGCTCTCAAAATGAAATAGACCAACCAAAACAAAAGGCACAAAGGCCTAACAATGAACCAAGAACACTGCAAAATAGAACCATGAGAAGCAACAGTCCAAAGAAGATAGAAACAACACTATCCATTAGTCCCCTTTTTATGGGATCGAAGGGTCATGTTGAAAGAAGAGGAGGACTTCTTAGATTATTTACCTTCAATAGTGATCCAACCAACTTCAACTCTTAACGCCTCTTCCTGCCAGCAAAAAGAATTCAAAAAAAAAAGAACCAACTCCCAACAGAGGATATGGGCTAACCAACATGACTTTCAGCATAGGGCCAGAATTAACCCTAGCAAGAGGGGCAAGATTACCAGAACCCTCAACAACTAACACACCAGCAGAGCTGGCAAAAATAGCAACCATAGAACTGCCAGCAGAGAGAGTGGCTTTCGCCAGTAAAGGAAGAGTAGGTCCATGATCAATAGGATGATCAGAAGAATTATCATCAACAATCCCTATAGGATCAACAAGAGGCAAAATAGGGTGTAAACCATCTACTTCAATCGTAGGCAACCGAGAACCCAAAACAGGATCAGACTCCTTCAAAACCTGAGAAGAACTTTTCAAAACTGTATAATGTTGGATGGAAGCACCCTTCCACCAATTATGAGAGAATTTATTCTTTTTAAATTTAGTGCTGCAATGAGTAGCGGTATGACCTATTTTAAAGCATTTTCTACACCTAAAAGGGATGCCCTAAAATTCCAATTGTTGTATCCAATAACTTTTAGATGATTCAATCTTAATTTTAGCTGGAAGACCTAGCGAAGTATCAATTTCTACCAGAATACAGGCAATGGTAGAATGGAAGATATTAGAAGAGTCGTGATCCACTACAAAAGACTCCCCCAAAGCCTACCCCACTTCAGCCAAGATGGAATCATGTCAAAGATGAAGAGGGAGATTGGGGATCCTAACCCAAATGGGTATCTTGTTGAAAACTTTAGTAGAGGGGTTGAAATCTGGGTGCTAGGGTTTTACTATAAGAAAAAATTTATCCTCCTCCCAGTTGAAGAAGTTTTGACACAAAATCTTAGATCTATCAAATTTGGCTATAAAGAATCCTTTAGTTAAAGGAAAAATGTGAACATTATCTGATATTATTGGTTCCCATTTTTGGGACACCCAATCATGTAGTTGGGGAAGACTAGGCCAAAATCCCTGAAACAACATATCAAAGCTTGTTCCTTAAAGACCTCATAAATACTATCCAAGTCCCATTTGGCTTCAGTAGAAAGATTGATAGAGAGAGAGAGCCACTTACAAAAATCAAAGCAGTGGAAGGCACACTACGTGAAGAGCCCCTAGGCCCATGCAGAGCTTTGGAAGCAGCCTTAGCATAAGAACCCTCCACTTTATGGAATCTAGCAGAGGCAGACAGATCAGAGGAAGCAGCACCAAAAAAGCATCAGGACTAGTAGCTGGAGAAAAAGAATGAGCCCACAAGCCAGAAGGACCCAGGACAACACCCATAGGAGGAGTACTATCGCACACAGGCATTGTAGGAGGGAGGGTTGCAGAAGCCTGCATGGGCCCTCTAGCTTTTGAAATGCCAAGGTGGGAGGTGAGGTTCAAACCCTTTGGACTTGTTTCCTGTGACATCGTGCTCACTTGATACAATAATTTCTATCCAAAAATATTTGGTAATTATGTATTTGGCTAATGGATTTCTCCATTAGGGAAAATGGGTTTTAATTTTGTAACTTGGCTTCAAGTTGTGTTTCTAGACTTTTTCATCGATGCATCATTTTGTGTGCCATCCAAAACCTATCAGTCACCATGTTTGGTATGATCGATTTGTTGAAGTTATTATCCCTTACTACATATAGTAGGATTGTGGAGTTGGAATGGTTATAGTACATTCTAAATATTTTCCTATCGCGATCTCAATGTGCCCTTTCGATACTAAAATGATAATTTTCATACCTTGCTAGATTTTTCTAGAATTTGGGATTTTGATGTATTTTATGGATTAATATTTTCTCGTGTTTTTGCAATATGTATGATGGATTCTATTAGAATCTAATCTCTCGGCATAGTGACCAATAGAGGATTTGGATTTTGTACCCTTTGTAGACACCTAAAATTGTCCTTCACACTAATATTAATTTTTATTAATATTTTCCCTTAACATTATGGTTAATTTTATTAATTAACTATAATTGTTATATTCTTCTATTTATTTAATTAAATAAATTCATTTTCCCTTTGTATTTAAATTTTATTTAAATACTATAATATATTAAATTTAATTTAATATATTATCCCTCCATTTCCCTTTATAAAAATTTTTTTATTTATTTTATTCCTCCACTAGCCTAAAGCTCTTCTAAACCATGATTAAATTAAATTTATTTTAATTTAATTCATTTTCTATTTTTCCTATGCTTACCTTTTTCTAATATTCCTCTAATCTTAATTAAAAGGTGGATTACCTCTAATCATGTGCACAATCACTTTTTCCAAGGTGGCCACCTCTCCATCTTTTTTCTCCACCAATCATTTTTAAATTCCTCTTTCCCTCTAAAAGTGAAGTTTGACTTTTGCATCTTTTGCCACTTCACCTTTTTCAAACTCTACCTAACATCCTTTTCCTCTTAATCCTATCCACTCATTTATTTTTGCTTCTTCATCCTAGCCACTCATTTCATTTTGCCTCTTCATATTTTCCAAACCCTACCTAACCTTTAATATTAATCATCCATTATTTTTGTCTCTTAATCTCCACCATCTAATTCTTTTCATTTTCTATAAAAGGAGGTCTCACTCCTCATTTTAGGTCTAGGTTCTTTTTCTTCTTAGTCTCTTAGCTCTTGCATCTTCTAGCATTCTTAATCATTCTAGGTCTTTACTTCATTGCATTCTAATCTTGTTTCTAATCTATATCTTGTTTCATCTTTATCTTAGCTTCTTAATCATATTGCATTCATCTTAGATCTTAATCTTATTATCATTATCATATTCTTGAATCAATCTTACATCATTTTATCTTTATCATTTGTGAAGCTTGGGACAAGTTCCTCATACTTGTTCTCAATCCCTTCATGATCTAGCTTGCATCCCATAGTTTTGCATTATATTGTATTTCATTTGTGTTGGGAGATAGTACCCACAATAACCTCAAAGATAAAATCAAACAAGGCTTTGGGTGCCCTTGTTTTAGCTCATCGGAGGTTGTAGTGAAGATTACTTATTTTGTTGTATTTGAAATGGCTAACATCTAATGTGATTTTGTTTGGTGTTTTGGTGTTTTTCATTTGCAACAAATACGTTTATATTTTCATTGCATACACCCTTTTATTTATTTTGGGTGTTTTGAGCCTTCCTCATGCTCTAGAAAGATGTATTGTGGATTTCCTTAAATATTCTGCTCTTGGAAAAGCCACCAATTGATTTGTCTAGTGTTTGTACCTTTGGTTTTTCTTTACTCATTTCTTACCTTCAGTGTTTTTTGGAGTTGAGATATACCCTTGTCATTTCTTTTATTGTTGTTGCTTTTGTATTTTGTTATGACACCTTCCATGCTTGATCAAAGCTCACATCTATTATGTGGATGTAGGGTGTTGAGATCGCATCCATACCTATGCTCCTATTCCAAGGTTTGAGTGACTCATGCTCTTGGTATTGAGACAAATAGAGTTTACCATGTTCTTTATGGTTTTATGACTTGAGATTTTTACCTTTCTTTTTATTTGTGTTGAATTGTGATTTGTGACTCATTGTAGAACAAGATGAGCCTAGTGTTTGGGTAGTGGTATAGAGTGGCTCCTTATGTGGATCCAAGACCATAAGTGGTTGGTATAGGACATGTGAAGGATTTTCTTAATAAGTGATAACATAATAAAGTAAGTTGGGTAATGTTGTAACAAAATTTTGCACTTGGTCTTAGCTGGTGGTTAGTGACCTAAGAAACCTTGTGAAACATGGAAACAACCTCCAAGTGTGGGACTTGATAAATGAGGTTGAATCTCTAGAGAAGGATGGCTTCCTTACAATTAGGATGCACCTAAACTACTACTTTTGAGAAAAGGGATAAGGATATGTTGAAAGGGAAATGTGGTGATGCACCATATTGAAATACAATTACTCTCCCTGCCTAAGATTGCACAAAACAACAATAAAATATGCAAATATATAGATCTTAACTCTATTTTACCACACTGGGACTCATATAAAGGTCATAAATAATGAGATTCTATAAGGAAAACAACTTTCACAATACAACATTCATGAGCACATTTGACATAGCACACAAACTAGGAAGATAAAAGAAGCATTCAACATAGGGTAAGAAATATGCACATATAACTAGATGTGAGAAAAGGTAGAATTTTCTATTCATGTAAGGAAAAAGGGAAATTACAAATACATGGCATAGCCACTACAAATGAACTAGAGAAGAACCATTGAAATTATCTACAAAAATTTCCTTTATAGAGTTCATGCATAACTTAGATTGAAGCGATGAAGTTGAAACCCCAACCAAAGTGGAGTTAGATTACAGATGAAATCAGATAAGAAATTTGAACTCTGTGTGAACATTCATCCATGAAGTGACATAAAGGACCAAAGAGTGCATGTGGTAGATGAAAGGGACAAACATATCCCTTCAAATTAATAAATAATCATGGGGGTGCACTGGAGTCATGTTACAAAATTAAAGAATGTGGCTTGACATTGAATAGTTAGACTTGATAATGTGTCGTGTTTAAGCCACAAATAGTCATATCGGGATGTTGGCAAAAATTGTCGAAATAGAATAAAATGACATGTCAACCCACCCTACATACCTGTAAGAAACATTACCGCATGTGAAAAATAGACCTAGGCCACCAATAAAAATGAGATTCATTGATGAAGATTCTAATCTAAATGGATGGCCTAGATACAACACAAAATACCTCAATGCAAGATTAAAACACAACCATTGATCAAAAATATCTTGATTAGACATCTAGCATGGTTTTTTAACAAACAACATTTTAGAAGGACAAAAAAAATTGTGAAATGGATAAATTTTTCCATTTTGCAAGATGTTATTTTTCTCTAAGTGAAACTATGAAATGTTGATAACACGTGTTATCCCACCCTGAGATATTGGTGAAACTTGCCATATGTCTCACTGAAATTTCCATCAGGGTAACATGGCCCAATAGAATGCCAAGTTTTCCCCCTTCTATACCACAATGAACTACTATATTGGTAAGACCCAAAAGATGTCTTACTGATGGTATGCTTCTAAATTGAACCTTTAGGACCCTACACATCAGAGAGACTTTCATTGATATTGGCCTCACTAGGGGAAGGATAACATAACATGTTATCTGTTTGAAAATGTGATGTGTTAACCCACTATGATAGATTTCATTCCATGATGAAGATATCTCATATTAGTTGTCTATGATGGGCTAGTGGTGGCAAAAATAACCAACATTTATGGCATCTCAGAAGGGATGCTTGCCTTTTATGCATAAGATTAGTGACCTTAAGAAATCTATTGGGCATAGAGTCACCAACGCTGGAACAATGTGTTAGCCCAACTTCATGAAAATCTATAATTTCTGCAACCTTAGCAAAAAAGAAAACTTTTTGTTGGGTCCCAGATCAAAAAATTGGAAAATTCTATGAGAATGCCTAACTCAATACTTGAATTCTCCAAATGATTTGGCCAACTAACAAGAAAGATCAATATGTTCCCTTTCCCCTACTCTTTAGGCTCTGCAGAATTGAACTGGGTAAGCCTCCACTTTAACTTATCTCTCAGTTAAAGCTTTTTATAGTAGATTACTTTTTCTTATATCCATGTGTTGTGTGATCTATCAAGATATCATGTTAATGTCTTGACTAGATCTGATTATGTGTTATACAACTATTGATTAAATCCTTCAATCACTTAATTTTTATTACTAGTTCTATTTTCTTTATGTTTGATTTGTACTAATGTTATTGATTACTTTGTTTGATTATTTTGTTGATTAAGATTTTCTTACTTACAGAGACTCTAGTTTTAGATTTTAGACCAGTGCCTTCTTCCTATTGGGAAATACAGTCAAATTTCCCTCCTTGATCCTACATATAACCCTCACGAGACAATTTTTACTTCCACTCCTTGAATGGATCTGTCAACTACTCTTACCTTGTATGACTTCTATTATTGAATCACACCATAGTTAGTCCTATTGAATTTAACTTATGATGGATAAGGCCAATAAGACAAAATTAATGTGGACAACTACTTCTCACATAAATTTGGATATTCAGACTATAGTGCAATTGAGATAACTTCTCCAAATAATGACTCACACAACTTCTACTTCCTTGAAATAGAAATCATAAGGTAATTGATCAATTTGAAAAAATTATCCACAACTTTCATAGAAAGATAAAATATTGGCTTTGAATTAAAACTAAAATGTCTAATACAAGAAAGGATTTACATTGTGGTTTTATTGATTAAAATATGAATTCTTGTTCTCTTTAAATTTTACACCACACATATATGTGAGTGAATGGTTTTTACACCTCTTTAGGGTGAAAAGACACCACCCTAATAAAAACCTTTTTAAAAAAAATAATCAACTAATTAAAAAATAACTACCTATCTTTCAGATTTTGGTTTGGTCAGAAATCCAAAATACCTCATGAAAAGCTAAGATTTTAACTAGAGCTTGGAAATCAGATTTTTTGAAATGTGTCATTTTTATATTTTCAAATTTTGATCTTTTTAATCCTCTATCAACATAAGCTTTACAAAAAGTTGAAATTCAAGCATCTTTAAAACCTTCACTTTCAGAATTTTGAATTTTCCTATCACAGAGCTACCTTCCTTACTCTTTCATCTTTGAATTAAAAAATAATTGAATGCTTCATCCCCTTTCATCTCTTTATACATGTATTTTTTCATCTCATTAACTTTGTATGCATACAATCATGTGGAATGGTTGATTTGGTGAGGAAGAGCTTAGACATTTAAATATCTACACATGAGAATGACTTACTTGGAGGGATCTACAAGATGCACTATAAGATTATTTAGGGATCATAAGGGCATAGTACTCCAACAGCATATCAAGTTTGACTATGATATGATGAAAATGAATGTATAGACCTATTTATAAGTGGCTAAGGAGAACTAACTTGTTAGGAATGGAGCTTAGGAGGCTATCTTTTAAGGTTTTATCACTATATTTGGAACTCTAAATTTTGAAATTTTTTGGAACTCTAAATTTTGAAAAAAATTAGGGTTCCAACAGTGGCTCTTTCTGGGGAGGTATGCTCTCTGTGAGCATAGCGAGATTCTAGATATCTTTGGAGAAGTAGACCATATAACATTATTCAATATATTATTTTCAATGTGAAGAACTTTATTTGGTGGCCCCAAACCCCTAAAAGGGATGTCAATCCTTTCCTTTGTAAAAAAACCCGATGTTGGTCATGTAACAACATAAGACTCCTGGAAACATTATCATCACCTTTTGCCTCATTATCTTCCATCTCCTTATTAGTTGATTTCTTTTTCATTTGAATTGGAAAGAAATTTGTATAGTCTTCTCCACATTTGGCTTTGGGACTTTTCATTAATATCAGTGATAAATTATAAGCCTTGCACTTCTTTCCCCAATGTACTTTATATTTTTTAGAAACTCTAATTTTTTTATTTTCACCTTTTCTTTTGAAAAAATTGGGAAATCAAATTTAGTGCCATGTGTGGATTTCACCATAGGATGATTCTCATGGTGGAAGTTGATTTATTTAATGTCATATTTTTCATTATCCCTTTTGCCTTATGTTTCACCTTTTACAATATTTTCCAGCAACCCTAATTTATTTTCTTTTATTTTTGAAAAGAAATTTCCATCAACCTTGGAATTACAAGTGGGCTCCACTTGTTGATGATTTTTATAGAAATATTCAAAACTATCATTGTTTGCACCATACTTTATTTTCCTCACTAGCATAATATCCTAATGTTCCAAAAATACTTTATTGTTTTCATATAATGGATTAGAATATATATGAAAGTTATCTTAAAAAGCATTTTGCTGAGATATTTTGTTCCCTTTAACTATATCATCACATACTTTTATTTCATCTTCTTCCATAATTTCACCATATATTGGATTCAAAAAAAAATGAAGTTATTTTCAAATGCACTCTCTTCTCCTTTTCTTACACATACTATATGTGATTCTGACTCATTTTTATATCCTGAATAGATCATATCTTCTTCAAATAGTGGATTCAAGGGTATAGAAAAGTCATACTCACACCTACCTTTACAGGATCTTTTCTCTAGTTCTTCTAGTGTTCCATTATATAAGAGATTTGGAAAAATTTTAAAATCATCTCTAGGTGTATTTTCTCATGTACATTTATCAAAATGCATATCTTCACTAGATGTATCATCCTCCTGGGAATTGCATGCTTCTTCAACATCATCAACAAGACAGGCATCTCTTTCATCAAGGTTAATTTCTAGAATTTCCTCATGTTCATCACACATTTCATAGGACATGTTATCATCTACAATGTTTCATCAATTTGTTTATCCTTGAGAAATGGAAAAAAAAATTGAGTCATTTTTGTGCATATGCCTCTAATATTCCTTGTCCAACAAATCTTAAATTTTCTCACTACTGAGAAAATATTCTTCCCCATTAATTTTTTTCTATCATCTACATCTATTTCATAGGTCATGTTGTCACAAGAGTCATCTACAAATGAATCAATGAATGGTTTGTTTTATTTCATGTTCTTTTCTCTAATGAATTCCTTTACCGCATTAGGACATACATGGTTGAGTATGTGAAATATGTATCCATAGTTGGAGTTATCAATTTATTAGCATCCACTAAAATAATCATTTGTAGGAGAATTATAGGGTTTTACATCCATGGAGTGATCTTGATTTTCTTCTTGTCTATACAGGTCCTCATCTTCTTTAACTATGTCATGGAATTCATTTATAAACCACCACTCAAATTCCTTCCATGATGGGATAATTTGAGTGGGAAATAAATCATATATTTCCCTTGCATTATCCCTTAGTGATTTGGAGAACAATTTCATCATCTGATCTTCTGCATAAATTTGATAGTCATTTGTGAACTTATAGAATGCATCCAAATGCCTAAGTGTTGATTCATCCCATTCTTAGTGAAATTTTGGTGCAAGATCTACAAGATTATGGAAGAGCTTATTTTGATTACACTAGAAGTTTCTAAGGTCCAATGGACTGGATGGAAGAAATTGTTCTCTCCATTGGTTTAGTTGTGGTCATTTCTTATTATGATCTATGAATTCATATGAGTATTTATTCTAGTACATTTTGGATACTTGAATTTACAGTAACTTCTTACTTTATTCATTAGGTTCCTATTAATAGAGTTGCCACCTATTTTAAAGAGGAAATATTACTTATCTCCTTCTAGGTCTTCTCCCTCAGAAGAGTCACTTATTGAAATAATTTGTCAATTATCAAAGTCACCACCTCTCTTCAAGGAATATGGTTTTTTCTAGTCTTCTAGGTTTCTTCTATCCAATAGAGTAAACTTCTTTTATCACCAAATATTCAAAATATATGTGTATACAACTCTCCTCATCAGCTTTGCCAATACATTGGGTCCCAAATCAATAGATTGGAAAATTCTATGAGAATGCCTAACTCAATACTTTAATCCTCCAAATGATTTGGCCAACTAATGAGAATGATCAATATGAGCCCTTTCACCTTCTCTTTAGGCTCTGCATAACCAAGGTGGGTAAGCCTCCACTTTAACTTATCTCTTAGTTAAATATTTTTATAGTAGATTAATTTTTGTTATATTTATCTATTGTGTGATCTATCAAGATGGCATTAATGTCTTGACTAGATCTGGTTGTGTGTTATGCAACTATTGATTAAATCCTTTAATCACTTAGTTTATATTTTTGGTTTTGATTATTTTATTTTTGATTTGTACTAATGGTATTGATTACTTTATTTGATTGATTTATTGATTAAGATGATCTTCCTCATAGATATCCTAGTTTTAGATTTTAGACCAGAGCCTTTGATGTAGGAGCATCTTGGGTCTTGAGCAATCTTGCATCACCAAAAATAATTTTTGTTTCCTGTACATGTCTGGCATTTTTTTTAGCACTAATGTTTCCATTGGTTTCATGACTTGAAAAGTTAATGTTATGCCTTGGACCTATTCTTGGACCTTCTCCTAAGAGTGCAAATCCTAATTCATTCAAATTTGGAAGTTATCGCCATTTCCCTTGAGTATTAATTTACCGCCAGTTTTGCATGAAACATGTGGTATTTTTCCTTACGTGGTTCTGTGTGGGGAAATTGGATCTTGCACGGTTGAGGATATATTCTTGGATCATGTGTGGACCTAAATGTAAAGGTGCATTGTGTTTAGTTGTTTCTAGCTTTAGTTTTGGTTTCTCCTCCTAAGTGGACCTATAATGTAATTAAATGCTTGATTGGCCGACTTTCGGCTTTGCAAGCTATATATTGGAAGCTTGGGATGTTGTAGAGGATAGATTAGTTAGATTAGAAGTAAGACAGTAGAAGAATGTGAGTTATGATTATGATTTCATAAATTCATTGTATAAGGCCAAAACCCGAAAGGCCTCACAGTCGGGCATGTTTTTGTTAATATAATATTTGTTCCAGTGTTACTGCCACTTGCTTGTCTCATATCCACTATGTTTTTCTACTTTCTTGCATGTTTTTCATATTTCTTCCATGTGTAACTCTTCGTAGGGCTTATTGTGGGTTTAAGTAGAGTCAATTAACCCTGATTCTTCCTTTACCTTCCCTCCCCTGGTGTCAAGTCATATCAGAGAGAAGTTATTTCTTGTGGATTGGATCGTAGAGAACCTTAAAGATTGATTGTAGGGTGGCGGATCTAAGATCTGACCTATAACTTGCAAAAGGTTACGGTCTTGTTGGAACCTGATTTTCAAGATGGTTCATGGTAAAGGAAATGATAGTGCTATCATGGATATGTTGAGGCAGATTGCAACTAGGCTTGAAGCTATAGAGATAGCCCAGAGAAGAGGCACACATCTTGAAGATGTTAGTGATGAGGAAGAAGTAGCACCTATCCCTAAACCTGAAGTTGAATAGGATGAGGAAAGACTCTTGAGAGTTTTGTCTAAGGCTAACTCTAGACTTGTTGCTGAAGTTGCTTGCTATGATGGAATACTTGAGACCGATGCACTTTTGGATTGGATCTCTAAGATGGATAAGTATTTTGAGTATGAAGGCACTCTTGATAATAAGAAAGTGAAGATTGTAGTCACAAAGTTGAAAGGTCATGCATCTCTTTGGTGGGATCATTTGCAAACTAAGAGAGAAAAGAGAGGAAAGGAAAAGATCAAGACATGGATGAAAATGCTTGGAAAGATGAAAAAGAAGTTTCTTCCAGCTGATTACCAAGTTAGTTTGATGAGGAAAATGCAGAATTTGAGACAAAGGGACTTGAGTGTGAAATAATATACTAAGGAATTTTACAAATTGGATATCAGATCTGGACATGTGGATGATGAAGTTGAAAAGGTGGCTAGATATCTAAATGGCCTAAGGACATCTATTCAAGATTAGATTAGTTATGTAAAGATTGATAGTGTGGAAGAAGCATACCAATTTTATTTGAAGGCTGAGGAAAGACTGACAAAAAGACATGATCAAAGACAAAGAGGAAGAGGTAGAAGATTTCAAAGAAGTAGAGGTAGATCTTATGGAGAAAGTAGTAGATCTGACAATGCAGTACAAGATAAAGGATGGAAAGATGACCCTGCTAGTAAAAGAGGTAACTACTCTAGAGGTAGATATACTAGTTACTCTAGGAATAACAATAATGGAAAGAGAGAAGAAAAGTCTTCGTTTAAAGGTACTTGTTACAAATGTGGTGAAGAAGGACATAGAGCTTTTGAATGTATTAAATCTGGAAAGAAGATTGGAGGTAATAATAGAAATAACTTGGCTTGTGAAGAAGTTGAGGAATTGGCTAATGAACCTAAACATGGTAAGAACTTGATGCTGAGAAGGATCTTATGTAATAAAGAAGCTGATGAAGAACCTATCTTGAGGAAAAGCTTGTTCAGAACCAGATGTAAGATCACTGACAAATGTTGCAAAGTAATTATTGATGGTGGAAGGTATGATACTCTGGCATCTGAAGAGCTAGTTAACAAGTTGTAGTTGTAGAGATTGAAACATCTGAAACCTTATCACATTGCTTGGATCCAGAAGGAGCATAAACTACTTTTAAGTGAACAATGCCTTATTAAGTTCAAAATTGGGAATTATCAAGATGAAGTCTTGTGTGATATTATGCCTATGGATTGTTGTCATATTCTTTTGTGTAGACCTTGGTAGTATGATAGAAAATCTTTGCATGATGGTAGATTGAATCAATATACTATTTGGATGGATGGAAAGAAACAATTATTATTGCCTTTAATAGAAAATTCTTATGAAGGTCACTGTACTATAGTCGGAGTATGCTTGGTTGATGGTAAAACATTTGCAAGAGACATGAAGGAATGGAATATTTTCTTTTCTTTAATACCAAGGAAAACTGAAAAACAAGATGAATTAGAACATGCACTTGAGATTGAATCTTTATTGACTGAATTTAGGGATATCATTTATGATAATGTACTTGATGGTTTATGACCTATGATAAGTATAAGTCATTTTATGGATTTGATACCTGGAGCTAGTTCTTCTAATAAAGCACCACATAGGTTGACACCGGATGAGAAGACTGAGTTGAATAGACAAGTGCAAGAATTACTTGAAAGAGGATTGATTAGGGAAAGTTTGAGTCCTTGTGTAGTACTTTCTATGTTAGCACCTAAGAAGAATGGAGAATGGAGAATGTGTACTGATTCTAGAGCCATAAATAAGATCACAGTGAAGTATAGATTTCCCTTGCCTAGGATGGATGACATAATGGATAGCTTGAGTGGAGCAAAGTATTTCATAAAGATTGATTTGAAAATTTGATATCATCAGATTGGGATCGGAGAAGGGGATGAATGGAAAACTGCTTTTAAGACTAATGAAGGTTTGTATGAATGGTTGGTTATGCCTTTTGGTTTGACTAATGCACATAGTACTTTCATGAGGCTGATGAATGAAGTTCTGAAAAGATTCTTGGGTAAGTTTGTAATTGTATATCTTGATGACATTTTGATATTTAGTAAGACTAAGGAAGAACACCTTGAGCATATCAAACAAGTATTGCAGAGGTTGAAGGAAGAAAAGTTGTTGATTAACTTGAAGAAATGTTCATTTATGAAAGAAGAGAGTGTGTATCTTGGTTTTGTGATTTTAGCTGATGGCTTGAGGATGGATCTTGAGAAAGTAACAGCTACACTTGATTGGCCTACACTAGAGAATGTTGGAGAGGTAAGATCATTTCATGGATTGGCAAGTTTCTATAGAAAGTTTATCAGAAATTTTAGTTCTATTTGCAATGCTATGACTGAAACCATGAGAGGAGATAAAAATGATTTCAAATGGACACATGGAGCACATAGGAGTTTTGAAACATTGAAACAAAAGATTGAAGAGTTGCCTACACTTTCTTTGCCTGATTTCAGTGAAGTTTTTCAAGTTGAATGTGATGCTAGTGGAAGTGCAATTGGATCTATTTTGAGTCAAGAAGGAAGACCTATAGCTTTCTTGAGTGAAAAGTTGAATGATGCTAAGATAAAATATTCAATTTATGATAAGGAATTCTATGATATTGTTCAAGCTTTGAAGAAGTGGACACACTATTTGATGCCTAAAGATTTTGTGTTGTATACTGACCATAAAGCTTTACAGCATTTGGGAAGTCAGAATAAGTTGAATCAGAGACATATGAAATGGGTTGAGTTCTTGCGGAATTTCTCATTTTCATTGAAACATAAGAGTGGATAGTTGAATAAGGTTGCTAATGCCTTGAGCCAAAGAAGAATTTTACTGACTGAGATGAAAGTTGAGATACTTGGTTTTGATGATTTGAAATATTTGTATGAGACTGACATTGATTTTGCAGAATGTTGGAAGGCTTGTAAGGAGAAAATAGGGAATGACAAGTGGACTGATTATTTCATTCAAGAAGACATGTTGTTTAAAGGAATTCAGTTATGTATACCAAGAGGATCTATGAGAGAAAACATCAGAAAGGAGAAGCATAGTGGTGTACTTGCTAGACATTTTGGGATTGATAAGACTATGAAACTAATTTTTGAGAGATACTTTTGGCCAAAAATTTACAGAGATGTACAGAGAATGGTGAGAAGTTGCAGAGTTTGTCAAGTAGCAAAAGGAACTAGTCAGAATGTGGGATTGTATACACCTTTTCCTATACCTAATAGACCATGGGAAGATGTGAGTATGGACTTTGTTCTTGGATTTCCTGGAACTCAGAGAGGTAATAATTATATTTTGGTAGTAGTTGATAGATTTTCAAAGATGGCACATTCCATACCTTGTAAGAATACATTTGATGCATTACATGTAGCTGAATTATTTTTCAAGGAAGTGGTAAGATTGCATGGGTTGCCTAAATCTATTGTTTCAGATAGAGATACTAAGTTTACTAGTTATTTTTGGAGAACACTTTGGAAGAAGATGAATACTGAGTTAAAATTTAGTTCTACATTTCACCCTAAGACAGATGAATAGAGTGAAGTTGTGAACAGAAGTTTGGGAAACTTGTTGAGATATTTACTTGGAGATAAGCCTATTGCTTTGGATTTGGTTTTGGCACAAGCTAAATTTGCATATAAATTTTTTGTGAACAGAAGTACTAAAAAGACACCATTTGAGATTGTTACTAGATTTCACCCTAAAGGAATTACAGAGTTGGAGAGAATTACCTACTAAGACCAGAAGAAGTTTTGAAGCTGATCATTTCGTAGAATACATGGGAACTTTTCATGATGAAGTTAAGAGGAATTTGGAGGACAGTAATTTGAACTACAAGCAGAGAGTAGATAAGAGAAGGAGACATGAATCTTTTGAAGTTGGAGATGAAGTCATGATTCATTTGAAGAAAAATAGGTTTCCAGTTGGTACCTACAAAAAATTAAAGATGAAGAAATTTGGACCTTGTAAGATTCTGAAGAAGTTTGACAGTGGAAATGCATATGAAGTAGAATTTCTTGAAGACATGGATATATCACCTATATTCAACATTGCAGACATCTTTGAGTATTTTGAATCACTTGATGAGACTGAAGATAACATGGATATTCCTAAGAAATACAAAGACATCATTGTGAAGATTATGAAATGTAGAATAAGCAAGAGTACCAGAGGAAAAGACTACATGGAATACCTAGTTCAATGGAAAGATAAGCCAGTTGAAGATAGTTCATGGATTACACAAGCTGAATTGGATCTTTATGATTCAAGTTGGAGTATGAGTAGTACCTGATGTGGACATCAATTCTTTTGTAACCCTAGGTGTCTGATGCAGGAGCATCTTGGGTCTTGAACAATCTTGTATCACCAAAAATGATTTATGTTTCCTATACCTATTTGGTGTTTTTTTTAGCGTCGATATTTCCATTAGTTTCATATCTTTCAAATTTAATGCTATGCCTTGGACCTTCTCCTAAGAGTGCACATCCTAATTCATTCGGACTTGGAAGTTATTGTCATTTCCCTCGAGTATTGGTTTACTGCTAGTTTCGCATGAAACATGTGGCATTTTGCCTTGTGCGGTTCTATGTGGGGAAATTGGATCTTTAATGGTTTAGGATATGTTCTTGGATCATGTGTGGACCTAAATGTAAAGGTGCATTGTGTTTTTTTGTTTCTAGCTTTAGTTTTGGTTTCTCCTCCTAAGTTGACCTATAATGCAATTAAATGCTTGACTGGCCGACTTGTGGCTTTGTGAGCTATATATTGGAAGCTTGGGATGTTGTAGAGGATAGCTTACTTAGATTAGAAGTAAGACAATAGAAAACAAGTAGAAGAATGTGAATTATGATTCTGATTTCATAAATTCATTGTATAAGGCCAAAACTCGGAAGGCCTCATAGTCGGGCATGTTGTTGTTAATATAATATTTGTTCCAGTGTTTCTGCTAGTTGCTTGTCTCATATCCACTGTGTTTTTCTACTTTCTTGCATTTTTTTTCATATTGCTTCCATGTGTAACTCTTTGTAGGGCTTATTATGGGTTTAAGTAGAGTCAATTAACCCTGATTCTGCCTTTACCTTCCCTCCCTTGGCATCAGCCTTCTTCCTATTGGGCAATAGAGTCAAATTTCCCTCCTTGATCCTACGCATAACCCTCATTAGACAATTTTTAATTCCACTCCTTGAATGGGTCTATCAACTACTCTAACCTTCTATGCCTTCTATTATTGAATCATACCATTGTTTGTCCTATTGAATTTAGCTTATGTTGGATAAGACCAATAAGATAGGATTAATGTGGACAACCACTTCTAACATAAATTTTGATATTCAGACTATAGTTCAATGGAGATAAATTCTCCACACAATAAATCAGACAACTTCTACTTCCTTGAAATAGAAATCATAAGGGAACTAATCAATTTGAAAAATTTATCCACAACGTTCATAGAAAGATAAAGTATTAGCTTTGTATTAAAAATGAAATGTCTAGTACAAGAAAGGATTTACATTGTGATAATATTGATTAAAATATGAATTCTTGTTCTCTTTACATTATACACCACACATATATATGTGATTTAATGGTTCTTACACCTCTTTAGGGTAAAAAGATACCACCCTATTAAAAACCTTTATGAAAAAATTAATCAACTAATTAAAAAATAACTACCTATCTTTCGGATTTGGGTTTGGTCAAAAATCCAAAACACCTCATGAAAAGATAATATTTTAACTAGACATTGAAAATCAGATTTTTGGAACTGGATCTTTTTTAGATTTTTAAATTTCAATATGTTTCATCCTTTGTCGATATCATATTGACAACAAGTTGAAATTCCAACATTTTTGAAACCTTCACTTTTAGAATTTTGATTGTTTAGGTCACTGAGCTTCCTTCCTTACTCTTTCATCTTTGAATTAAAAATTATCTAATGCTTCATCCCCTTTAATCTCTTATACATGTATTTTTTCATCTCATCAACTTATTATGCATACAATCATGTGGAAGGATTGATTTGGTGAGAAAGAGCTTAGACATTTAAATATCTACTCATGAGAATGACTTACTTGGAGGGATATACAAGATGCACTATAATATTGTTTAGGTATCATAAGGTCATAGCACTCTAGAAACATATCAAGTTTGACTGTGAAAGGATGAAAACAAATGTATAAGCCTATTTATAAGTGGATAAGGAGAACTGACTTGTTAGGCATGTAGTTTAGGAGGCTATTTTTTAAGGTTTTATCAAAATTTTGCAAAAATTTAGGGTCCCAACACTTTCTATCTCCAGAAGGGAAATATTTGTGCTCATGCACTTATTGTAAAGTATATAAAATATTCTCTACTATGTACAATAACTTACAATAAAATAAATTAAATAAATCTATTGACTAGCTTGTTGAAATAGCTACCCTTTATAACACACTTCTTGTTTCTTTAATTCATATGGACAACTAGGCATGGCAATAAGAATGATAGGAATTCAATATATTGTTGGACTACCCTCCCGATACTAAGAACTAGGAAGCTCTCTAGCACTAGAACATTGTCTTCTCAAGAAAGACATACTTTCTCCTTCTTGTGCTCTTCACCCTCATGCTTTGATGCAAGAAAGACTAGGGGTAACTTGTTATTTTTTTATAGAGCTAGATGCCTTATGGGGCATCCTCTTGATGGTTCTAGGTCCAAGAAATCAACTTTGACCTCATTGTTGTCCTTTGCAATGATAGTATCCTACTGGTTTGAAAATGGCTCATCTTTTTCTTATGAAGAGATGATCTCCACCTCTTCCTCATGTTTCTAATGAGCCACCCCCTTGGGAGATATTAGTATGGTGTCAAGCCTTGAGTGGAAATCCATTATGATTATGGAAAAAATCTCTTCAATTTCATACTATACATCTGGCTTTTCTTCATCATTCTTCTCATGCTTATCTTCTAGTTGTAACTGGTGGTTATGCTCTTATTTTTCTTGTATAAGGTTTGATATTTCTCCCCCCTCATCAATTAAGGGCTTTGTGTCCATAATTTGTTCCTCAAAGAGAGGAAATTTTTCTTTTCTTCTTCTTTCTCCTCCACCTCCATATCAACAAAGAAAGAGATCTCTTTTGATAAGAGGACTAGATCCTCTTCTTTTCTTTTTGTTGTATAGCTTTATCAATATCATTTTGTAGAAGCTCCTCTTTTTCCTCCTTCGGTTCATGTGAAGGAATATGATCAATAGTACACAATTCTTCCTCACATGGTAGCTTTGGCTCTATCTCCTCCTGATGCACTTCTTGAGGGATTATAGCAATGGGAGGTTCATTCATATGAAATCTTAGCACATCAATTTCCCATCCAAAAAAAATAATTGGAAGGAAACCAAAAAGGATGAACCTTGGGATTTTGGGTAGGATATTTTTGTGATTAGGAAGGTTCAATCTATTTGAAGATAGAAAAATTATTCCTAGGAGCCTCGTGTTCTTGAGATGCTTGCATCTGAGCAAGCTTGAGCCTTGTTTCTTCCTCTGCTACAACTAACCTTCTTACAAGGTCCTCCTCAAACTTCCTTTTTTGTTCCTCCCACTCAGGAGAGTGAAGGAGAGTCTGATAATATTTTTCTTGTTGATGAGGAGAATCCTAACAAGCATATTCCTTGTCAAACTTACCTTGTTTAACATCCATTTGCTTCATTTCGAGCTCTCACTTCCTATCAATTTCATCAAGTTGTCTTTTATAGGCCTGCAAATTCTCTTGGGTCTTCTTGCCCCAGTCCATTAATTTATCATTTTGTTCATGAAACCTCAATTCCATCTTCTTTTGGAAGTCCAACATCATGTATTCAAGTTTATTGTATGAGGATGTTGGGACTAATAGAGTAGGGGCAAGAGGGTGGTATATATTTTGAGCATATTGTCCATTTGGTGTTGCAAATGAATTTGGGCCATAACCAGGTTGTGGTTGAGGTTGATATTGATCATATGAGGTCTAAGGGGAGGGAATTTCATGTTATGGAGGGGCATAATATACATTTATATGAAATGGGTCCATGATTAGAACTTCATAAAAGCTACAAATTCATAGAAAAATTAAAAAGAACATGAAAGATCAAAAAATAATCTTTTCACATACCAACACTAGGAATGATTAAAATCAGTAGATTTGCACTTAGATTCATCATGGTTTTTAAAAAAACTACCTCCAAAGGTTGATGGCTTTGGTAATAACACCCAAATTCTTAGTAAATGGATTTTGAACTGGCTAACCAACAAGCTTATGCAATTGAATCTATGTCCCACCAAGCATGCCAAAAAATATCATCACAAAAGTCTACACTCAGGATTAGGTGGTCGTTAGTGACCTAAGTGACCTTGTGAAACATGGAAACAACTTCCAAGTGTGGGACTTGACAAGAAAGGTTGAATCTCTAAAGAATGATGACTTCCTTACAATCAGGATGCACCTAAACTATTGTTTTTAAGGAAAAGGGAGAAGGATATGTTGAAATGGAAATATAGATAGGGAAATGTGGTGATGCACTAGATTGAAATATGGTTAGTCTCCCTACCTAAGACTACAAAAAAATCAATAAAACACCCAAATGCATAGATCTTAACTTTATTTTACCACCCTAGGACTCATATACATGTCAAAAATAATGAGATGATACAAGGAAAAAAACTTTCAAGATGCAACATTCATGAGCACAGTTGACACAGCACACAAACTAGGAAGATAAAAAGAAGCATTCAACATAAGGCAAGAAATATGCACATACAACTGAATGTGAGAAAAGGTAAAATTGAATTTTCTATTCATGCAATGCAAAAAGGAAATTACAAATATAGGACATAGCCACTACAAATGAACTAGAGAAGAACCACCAAAATTATCTATATAAATTGCCTTTATAAAGTTCGGGCATAAGTTAGATTGAAGCAATGAAGTTCAAACCCCAACCATAGTAGAGCTAGATTATAGATGAAAATTAGATAAGAAATCTGATCTTTGTCTGAACATTCATCCATGAAGTGACAGAAAGGGCCAAAGAGTGCATCTGATAGATAAAAGGGACAAACATATCCCTGCAAATCAATAAAAAAATATGGGGATGCACTAGTGTCATTTTACAAAGTCAAATAATGTGGCTCGACATTGAATAATTAGACCTAATAACATGTTATGTTCAAGCCACAAACAATCAAATTAGGTTGTTGGCAAAATTTTTTGAAATGGAATAGCACAAGTGTTAACCCACCCCACACACTTATAAGAAATATTTTCATGCGTAAAAAATAGACTTGAGACGCTAGTTAAAATGAGTCATTGATAAAGATTTTGATCTAAATAGATGACCTAGATACAACACAAAAATCCCTCAATGCAAGATTGAAACACAACTATTGATCAAAAATATCTTGATCAAATAGTTGACATGGTTTCGTAACAAACATCAAAGACAAGGACAAAAAAATCATGAAATGGAGAAATTTCTCCATTTTGCAAGCTGTCATTTTTCTCTTCGTGAAACTATGAAATGCAAATAACATGACATGATATCCCACCTTGAGATATTGGAAAAACATGTCATATGTCTCACCAACATTTTCCCATCAAGATAACATAGTCCATCGGAATGCTAAGTTTTCCCCCTTCCAATACCCCAATAAAGTGTTGTATCAAAAATACCCAAAAGATTTCTTACTGACATTCTTCTTCTGAATTGAACCTTCAGGTCCCTGCACATTGGAGAGACTCTCACTAATATTGGCCTCATTGGGGGAAGGATAAGCCTACATGTTATCTGCTAGCAAATGTGTCATGTTAACCCACTATGACAGGGTTCAGTCTGTATGCACCCTAAAATGGTCACCTAGACTTTGGGCCCCCATTCATCAATTTATCATTTTCTGAATCAATGCCTTACAATATTTTCAATTTAAATCAATTTCCTTGATCAAATCGTAATTAATTCAATTATTTTAATATTTCCTAAGGTTTGATCATTTTATCCTAAGTTTTATTTGATTAAGAAAACATGCTCCCTTTTAATTAAATAAAAAATCTTTTAATTAAATAATAAAATCACTTTATCCTAAGCCACATTTAATTAAAAGAACAAATCTCTTTTAAATAAATAAAAAATCTTTTAATTAAATAATTTAAACCACTTTGCTAAAAATAATAAATAAATAATAAAATAAAAATAAAAATAAAAAGACTTTTTGTCTACACATTGAATGCACACTTTCCAAGATGAGTGGAATCTCCTTTTGCCTCTTAATCTCTTCCACACATCTTTTTGCCTCTTAATCATGTCCATTGATTTTGCCTCTTGAGAATCTTGAGCACATGGATCAACCAAGATTTAATCTCCATCATTTCTCATTTTTTTTTGCCTCTTAATCTTGACTGTCCATTCATTTCTAAATCCTTTATAAGGATCCCTCGCCTTCTCATTTTTATGCATGGAGATTTTAGAGATCCAGATTTTATGTTATTATTATGCAGGTTTGGAGAGCGATTTTGGAGGAGAATTTGAGCACTTGAGGTTGAACATTGCAACTTCTCTTTTCTTTTCTTCTTCTCTCATGCCTCCATGGAAATCCATTTAGATTCCTCTTGCATTTGCATGTTAGATTAGATACATATTTCCTTTCATAGAATAATCTTGCATAAGCATTTCCTTTCATAGATTAGTTTTCTTTCATGCATTGTTATCATATAGAATAGCTTTCATTTTCATTTGCATGCATACTTGATGATCATGGAGAGTAGCATTCTTGCTTTTTCTCTTTGATTCTCTCATTTTATGGTGTACTTTCATGGGCACAAACTAGGTCTAAACTGAGGGTGTCCATTATAAACCTTTGCACTCCATGAATAGAGAGCTATGAGTCACCATTTGAGACCTCATTCTTGAGCAATCTTGGATATAAAGACTCACAGAAGTGTGTCAACATTTTAGCACATATTTTTGGCACCCACCATGGGGCAGCCCACCTTTATGTTAGGAATAAGGTGTCTCAACCTTGGATAATTCCTATTCTTATTATTTGTTTTGTAAAATTTATTTCTTGCAAATAATGTTGATGTGTCAGCATCTTGAATTGTGTGTAAGGAGATCATGGCTAAAACGGTTATGACGGATTCCTATGACACGTAAGAGCTATGTCAAGAAGATTCAATGACAGGTGAAGACATGTGGCAACTGATAAATTTGAGTACTATACACTCTTCCCCCAATTTTGGGGTTCCTATTTTCTCAGAGAATGGTAAAACCCTAATACGGTTATCTTTGGGAGTAGCCCTAAAAAGTGAAGCGCATGATATAAGCTTTTTTAGGGTTGCAAAGAGAGATGATGTGAGTTTATTGTTGGAACATTTTATGCTGTCGTGATTTGTCTTCAAGGGTTTAGAAATCTTCTGAAAGAACTTGCATTGCAAGTGTATTGTAAGCTATAATAGTTTTGATCAATACATTGTGTAGGTTTTGGAGTGCTGGGGTTTTTACCGAAAGGTTTCCCCAGGGTATATCAATGTGTCATTCTCTATTTTTCTATATGTATGGTATGTGGTTGCAATATCTTTGTTAAAGTAGTTAACGAATCTGAAATTGTAAGGATTTAAAAGAATTTGCACAATACTCTCCTATAGAGATTAGCGTAGGAAGTTGTTTCCGCACCTAAGTTTCCTTACACTTTACATACTAGTTTTGGTTATTTTTGGAGCTAACCCCCTTATGCAGATTTGCTTGGAGACTAAAACCCTAGATTTTCAAAGATTTGATAATATCTCCAAAATGGATTAGAGTTTCAGTTGGAAATTTTTTTTATAAGTTGAAAACATATCAAAGAAGCTTCAATAAAAAAATTAGAATTTTTTGAGGTATTTTGAATTTTTTATAATTTTTTCTTTATTTTTCATTAAAAAAAGTTAATTTGCAGTGCAAATAAGCATATTTTTCAGAATTATTTACATTTTTGAAAAGATATTTAAATTATACAGGGGGTCTATTCTTTGTGTTTTAAATTTGGATACAATATCATAGCTCAAATAGTCAATTTACAAAAACTAGTCTATTTTGATAAAATGGGTCTCTAGGACACAAATGAAGAGATTTTTCTAAAAATTTTACATTTTTGGAAAGCTCTTTATTTTTTAGCAGGGGTCTCTATTTTGCATTTCTCTTTTTATGGCTGAAATCATATCAAAAAAATCAGATCTTGTTAACTAGGTCAAATGCAAAAAAATAAAAATTGTGATGAGTATGCACTTATTTTTCACATGGTTCAATGCATGATATTGTGTGTGTGTGATTTTTTTACTTGATCTGTAGACACAACACTTTAGTAAAACATTAGAGGTTAGCTAAAATTGAAATCATGCAAATAATGGAAAATTAAACTAACCAGGCGATTTACTGCCTTCTAGTAGATGCGAGTGTGAATTCTCAGATTAGACCGAGATCAGTGACCTTGACGACACCTAAATGAAAGATTTGAATGCAAAATCTAGATATGAGATGAATGCAATTAATCTAATTTCTTTTGGATTTTAGATGCAATTAGATGAAAAATGATATGAAATCTATGATATGTAAAAACCGATATGATATGCTAATCTAGAAATGAACTGATGTGAAATTGATCCAACAATGATATGAAAATGAATCTAAATGAATGTAAAAACCAAATTGATCTCACAATAGCCTTGATTCGCAATAAGCTTTGATTCTCCAAATTCCAATTCTTCAAAATAGTTGTGCAATTTGTAAACAATTTTGGCAGAGTAAGCTCGCAAAATTATGAGATGATTTGTGAAGAGATGAGCCTTGATTTTATAGAAATCTAGGGCTTTAGAGGTGCATGGGAAAAGCCATAAATCACTCAAATAAATCAGGTTGATTTTTGAGTTATTTTTAAATAAAGGATAATTAACTCACAAAAATATGCAAAAAGCAGAGATCAACTCAAAATAGAGTTTAGCTTTAACTGATAATTGATAGTTGTCTGCTTTTCTTGATTGTGCATGTTTTATTTATGAATTAAATAAATAATAAAGTGATTTATTTCCAACTTAACTGATTTTAAAATTAAAATAATTGATTTATGGATTAATCAATTATTTTTCAAACTTTTATTCAAAAACAATATTATTAAAAATTGACAACTTGTTTTAATCAATTAAATAAGAATTTAATCAATTATTCATAGGATTTTGGATTTATTGTCAAAATTAAATAATACAATTCAGGAATAAATAAAATTAACTTCAATTAAACAATTAAGTGGCTGAATTAAATCTAATTAATTAAATATTGAGAATATTCAATTAATCAAACTTTAGGATAAATAAGATTTATCGCCAAATAATCATTA